>KZ678560.1:0-56493 GCA_003019895.1 Coniella lustricola | reverse complement strand
TTGACTCTTTTTTTTTGGTTTGGTTTGGTTTGGTTTGTTTTTCCCGCCCTTGGTTTTGGAGAAGCTCGTGTACCTCCCACAGCACGTTTTCCAAATCGTTCAAGCAGCCCCTAAAACTCACAGTACCCTCTTCACGCTGCCACGGTCGCTCGCTTTGCTGGACTTGGCGTGACTTGGCTTGGCTTGTCTCGCCTCCCCCCCAAAAAAGAAAACATCCGCTTCTTGAAACACCTTCTTCCCACGAAATATGGAACCTGGAATTTGGGATTGTGGCAACAGCCGAGAGAAAAAAAAAAAACATGTGTCGTTGTTTGTTGTTTCCGTGATGCATTACTTGCTTGAGGTGACCCAGTCTTCTTATCGCGCGCCAATTTCTTACTGCATGTCTAGGTAGGGAGAGGTACTTGACTTGTCAATACGTTTTTGACACTCATTATGTAGTAGCTTTTCGGCTAGTATATAATGTACATGATTGCTTGTCTATCAGTCGTTACGCCAGCGGTCGGCTGGAGAATAGAATATTGCAATCATGTAAATTGCAACAGGAAAAAACGGCATACTGCTCGAGGCGACACTGTGCTCGCTACCTACAGCAGACGCATCAAAAGTCTTGAAACTTCAACAATTGTTGGGAATTTCCAAAAGGTCTTTTCCATTTAATTCAGACGCTATAGCTAATCTCAAGACTCCCTCCACTCTCGGCTTGCAAAAGCAGCTCTGCGAAATTGTCCCCAGTTCCATCATGCAGCAGCACCTAAGCCGCGCCAATGGCAGTTGGGTAAGTCGACAGTGACCATGCAACTCTTGAATGACATGATTTCATACCGTAAGTGACCATCCTTGAACATGTCGACGAGTTGGGGTGTCCAGTCAGGCTGCGCTCCCGTTCAAGCTTCCACAATTCCCTAGTTCCCTAATCGTTTCCTTTGGGATTTTTTTGTGCTTGATTCTGATTGCGCACGAGGTTGCGGGTCTTTTGTTATACTTGACAAATGGAATCGTGATAAGAATCATTATTCATGAGCCACCGATAGCCGAGATAAGTCAGTCCAAAAGAAAATTGGGGACAAGAAATCAAAACGGTGGCAACGAAGCTCCGTCATAATTCATAGTACAAAGAGGACAACCGCCAATTTCATGGTGAAGATGGTCCATTTGGGGAGAGCGCTGCATCCTTGGTTCGTAGTGGGCGGTCTGGAGCCACGACCGGCCAGACTGGAGCGTCATGCCAGCTGCGTCGAGCCATGGACAGGGTCCGGTAGCTGGTTGCAGTGAGGACGCTCGATAGATGCCGATAGGAGGTTGTTTTGGTTTTCTTCACTCGATGATCGCCTCGACGTTGTGCCAGTCATCCTTGTGCTCGCCGGCGTGCTCGCCAAAGTGAACAGGAGCAACCTTGAGGACGCGGTAGCCGGCCGACTTGCCGTCGCTGCTCAGGGACGAGCTGCGTCTCTTGTGCTCAGCAGGAGCGGCTGTGGGAGAGGTCTGGGCAGCCTGGGCCTTGGGGAAGGAGGCAGACGTGACAGGGCCCAAGGGCAGGAAGTTGAGAAGAGGAGTTCTGTGTGAAGACATTGCTGCGGGTTGTTGTGGTATTTTGTGGTATTTTGTTGGAGCTGGTTTGGTTGGTAGCTAGCTGGATGGCAGGTAGATGGAAACGAGGACAAGAGCAGAGGGTGCAGTCTTGCGTGGTGATTTTATGCGCGGGAAAGACGCTCTAGTCGCGAGCAAAAGGCTTCTTGTGGTCGGCAGTGACGTTTTGGGATGACCGCGGCCGGAAAGTGTTGTCTGGGGTGTCAGATGGGACAAAGGGGCGATGGCAGCGGTTGATTGATGGGCTGAGACAAGGCAAGAATGGCAGAGTGAAGAGGGTGGGAGAGGGCCGCGATTTATAGACTGGCAAGACTGGACGGCGAGTTGCAGACAGGCGACCAGAGTGCACCTACGCGTGGCGGATCGACTTGCCCAAAACAGTGCAGAGGACAGTTGCACCATCGGATGGGCCGGGCACTGCTTGGCTCCTGCTTCAGAGCCTGCTTGGCTGTGCGAATGCGTAACAGCATCGCTACTGTGCGAAGCAGAGCAGGTACAAGGGATCTGGCTGAATGCTTGTATGCATGGGAACAAAGGCACACACACACACACACACACACACACAAACACACCTCCATGGATGATTGATGGATGGCTCGCAGCACTGGCTCGCCATCCACCCTCGCGCTGCTGTGCTGGCAGTCCTGCCACCGGCCAGCGGCCCTTCTTTTGTCTCCCTCTGACCGAAGCCTGCGAGACTGCAAGCTTGTGCGACTGCGGCATTGCAAGATAGATTGATTGCATTGGCCGCAGATGCAGGGCCACCGCTCTGCCCTCTCCGCTCCCCCGTCTTCCCGCCCCGCCCTTTGCACGTCCACCTGGGCCACACACAGAAGAGGAAGAAGAGCTTCCAGGGGCTTGCGAGTAGAGTTGGCAGAGTTGGCACGGGACGCTGGTACACGCTTTTCTCCGTCACGCAGTCTGCCACCACAGTCGCAACAAGCCTTGCTCCAAGTCTTGGTCTTGCGAGCCGAGGCCGTCACGTTTGTTTATTTTGGCATCACGAGACTAGTTCAATCCTTGCACCATGTAGCAAGGAGCGCACTGGGTGTTGGTCTGGCGGGCTTGCTTAGCCTGGTTTGGCCCTGTCGCTTATCTCTGCCATGCTCTGCTCTGCTCGGTTGTGCTTTGCTTTGCGTTGCTTTGCAATCTTTGCTGCCATACTCTGGCTCGCGTCATGCGGCGGTCACAAAATGTTCCGCAGGCGCCAGTCGCGCGCAACGTGGGTCACATGATTGGTCGCGGACGAGCCGAGGTTGAGGCGGCGAAAGCAGCGAAGGCGGGTCGCGGTGGGTGCAAGGCAGACTGAGACTGTAAGAGTAGAGACTGAGAGTCAGCGCAGTGGAGTTGGACGACAAGTGTTTGGGACAATGCAGCATTGAAACGAGACAGACGAGGACGGACACGAACAATAGAGAGACGTGTCTGGCGTAAGGCCCGGTAGCCAAGCAAGCTTGGCTGTTTGGTGCGTACGTACCCAGGTACCCAAGTACCCAGGTAGATCATTGGTAGGAAAGAGCGCTAGCAAAAGGGGAAGAAAGGAGAGGCAGGAACAGCAACTGCTGTGCCCTAGCAACCAGGCAGCCAGGCAGCAAAAATGGCCCGTGCGCTCAAACATCGCTGGCAGATGCTCAACCGTATTGTCCGTCTTGTTGGGCCCGCCGACATCCCATCAACCCTCCCGCCAGTCCCCTTCACAAACCATCGCCAAAATCTCCACGATGCGAGCATGGCCTGACACTGAATATACACACGACGTTCAGGGTGGAGCCGCACCTGCCATGCGGCTCCGCGACCAATCCGCCCTCCTTAAGCTTCCCTTTCCCCCGGATTTCTGCAAAGTCTGGGGTTGCCGCCATCTTTTCGGGTCCAGCGCGCTCGCTGATTGGCCAGCCAGGCCCGTCAAGAGGATTTCCCGGGAGCAGCCTTTCCCATGG
Source organism: Coniella lustricola (assembly GCA_003019895.1). Taxonomy (NCBI): domain Eukaryota; kingdom Fungi; phylum Ascomycota; class Sordariomycetes; order Diaporthales; family Schizoparmaceae; genus Coniella; species Coniella lustricola. The sequence goes on along the minus strand of KZ678560.1, from coordinate 52,966 downwards.
TGTCGCTGCCACCTTCTCGTCCTCTTTCCTGTTGTGACCTTTCCGCCGCGGGCCAAGCCCCCTCCTCTCGCGGCGGGGTGGACGAGGACTGATCGGGTGGTAGAGCTGGGGGAGAACGGCAGAGTGGAGGACCGAATGGAGATGGAGAAGGCAAAACAGAGGAGTTGAGCATGCTCGTGCCAAGCAAAGGGCTGAGCGATTGACTCGGCCGTACAGAAGCCAAAACCCTGCCTTGTTTGTAGTAGCTGGTGACCCACCGGCGTCATCTTGTGCTCTGCCTCATCAGTGCTCCTTTCTATAGTCAGAGACATCAAGAGCAACTTGCACCGGTGTCCAGATACTACGCTGCCTCGTTCGTCTTTTCTCTGTGGTTTGACACGGTACCGACCACACAGCCTCCGAGCTAGGCTTCCATTGTCCACCACCGCAGCAGCAGCAAATGCACGGCGCTCGCCTGGCATCTGATCCATCTGCTGCGTGGTCACGGCACGCCCCGACTGCACAACGAACCCGGGAGGATCTGCTGCGGGAGCGGCATCCTCCCGCACTGACATGGCTCCTTCGGTTCAGGGATGCTATTGTTGGCCTACTTGTCTGAGAGCCAGAATGATTTTAGGCACGGTATTGGTATGGACGGAATCAGCACTCGCTTTCTGCCTCTGAATTGATATTGAACGTGTTCTCAAATCCGCAAAACGAGATTTGTAGTGAAACCAAGCAGGAAGACAACATAGGATGGGAAGAGAAAGAAAGACTGAACAGGTATCTCGTCTGGCTGCCTAGCCAAGACAAGATCAAACCTCATGACCAGCAGCAATCGGCAACAGACCACCAAGGAGAGCCTGTTCATCGACGAGTGCGCAGAGGCTGGAAATGACGCTGACTTGCAAACACGGTCATGGGATTTGGGGGCCAAGAGCAAGAGAATCGAGGTATAACGAAATCTCCAACAGCCAGGCAGTGGGACAGCAAGGTGCGGTCCACTGCGCAGCTCTGTCACACTGCGTAACGGAGAGTAATCCAGAAGTCATCATTTGACACCATCTTGTACTTCAAAGTATCTTTGGGTCGCTTGATTGTCACTCACATGTCTTGTCGTCCTTTGATACCATCCCTTGGCGTCGAGGTGGTGATGGTCTCGGCAAGTATGAAGAAACAAGCGCAAAAGCGCGCCTCGAACATTCCGGGAAGGTGACAGCCGCGTTTCGTCTTGGCCAAGCCCATATTGGCGACCAGCATGATTCTTCACTCGGTGCTCAATCCCCTGTGCATGTAATCATGATGGGCAAACAAACAACAGTCCAAGCGCGTTGGTGATGAGCAAGTGCATGCTCAGCAGTTTCTTCTCTCAGAGTTTTTACCAACCGTGCCCAGAACATGAAATGGTCGCTCATCCTGGAACATGATTCCGACGGGCCGCAACGAATTGCCTCGTCAAGAGAGGATCAGAGTGACTGGAGGATGTCATGTGCATCAGGCGATGGTACTATTGGAGAGGAGTCCTTTCCGCAATTCTGCATGCCTCGTGGTCAATGTGGCCCGCGAAACAGCCGCGAAGTGGATGCGACCCGCGGCAGCAGTGAGCAGGGACAACGAGTGCTCGAATTGACGAGGCGCATCAATGAGACGTTGTTGCAGAGCGAGTCCAACAGCAGGTTTGAAGGTTCGACAGAAGTCTGCTCTGCTGCCGGCCAGAAGCAAGAAGGAGGAGAAACACAGAAGCGGCCGCAGCCTGCTTCTGCGAAGCTAGTATCCACGTTACATTCGTGTGACTGTGATGCTGGTCTAGCTCTTGGCTCGAGATGCGCAAGCAGCTTGAAGTTCATCATGGCTCACTTGGTGTTAGCTGATCTTTGCTGGCAGCGGCCCGCAGCGAGGGCCTCGATCGCAGACATGAACTGACGAAGGATCCGCCAGAAGGAGATGAGATGTTACCCTGCCTCTTGGTTGCCCAGCCTACCTTGGACGAGGCAAAGGAGACAGCCTAAAATGTGCTTATCATAGTCTTTTCCGGGTTGCGGAAAGCCAAGGGAGGGGGCAGGTAGTTGGTGGTGACATCCCTCGTACACTTACACATTCGTAGATTATCCGGACTATCATCTGCATGGCAGTGATGATATCACGTATAACAGTCACACCTAGGTGGCCGTTTGCGAGGCCCAGGTCTGCGATACTGGCCGTTGGCAGAGGGTGGTCCTGCAGAGAACCGCATGGCTTCTTTTGTGATTGTGTGGGGAAGTGTAGATGGCATCACCACCCTTTCAAGGTCATGGGATATGGGGAGGGTGTAGTCGGACGGACCCGAGGCCCAGCAGCCAACACGCGTCCGACCTCCTTTGGGCAGGTGAAAGAGGAAGAGAAAGGGAAGGCAATGGACTGAAAACCAGGTGCCCCTCCACAACGCGGTCCACCATGTCTCCAAGGAGCATAGGTTGCGGTGAGGGGAGATATCGGTCGGGCCGTGATATTGAATGGTGCGTTAGATGACATCAACCAACGCCCGCAGTGTGACTGAGAATTTACTCCACCAAAGAGGGGCAGAAGCAAGAGAAAGGGGAGACAAGGTCATTCAGGAAGGAGGGTGGGAAGAGCTTGGCCCTCATGGATGGCTTGATGGAGGGAGGGAAGAACTAGTGGGTTGATGCTCGGACCGATGCTACTAGTCGAACTTGTTCCAGTGTGTTTCTCCGTCCGCCATGGCATATCCGCCGAAATCCCTTCCACAAGGAGGGTCGTTCAATATAGATGCGCTGCGGCTAACACATAGCGTGTAGTCACTAAACCAGTGCCTCTTTTTCCACGCGGTAGGCGGCTCCGACAGCACGGGTCGTTTGCGCGTGAAAGCGCCTATTCAGCCTTCCGCGCGTGAAAGCATGTCTATAAATGTATTAGGCGCTGGCGCCTTGCCGCGGCGACCAATGAGATGACGTTGTGCAGATTGGCACCAACCCGAAGCAGCCACTCACAGGCACGCACATAGTCTGTAAACGCCCAAACTAGTAAGTGTCTCTTTTTTTAGCTTTTGTGTTTTTTTTTGTTCTGCTTTTTGTGCAATAAACCTACATTGATGATCTTTGCCAATGTGACCTGCCAATTGACATTCTTTGAATGCGATGCTGGGTGTGTGTGCGCGAGTGTGCTTGAGTGCGTATGTGGCTGCCCTACCGCCTTGCGTTCTATTGATGCGGTTCCTGCTAGTCAAGATTAATCACCTGTTGGTTCTGGGTGATATTTCACGTGCGTCTGTCTGTGTCTGTCTGCGTCTGCGTCTGCGTCTGTCAGGAGAACACAATCGTCCTTGGACAGCCTTCGGTCTCTCAGCCTGTCGATAGGTCGGTCGGTTGGACGGCCGGCCGGCCACCGGGCCCTTGCATGTGAGCCGGATGGGGTGCATACCAGGGTCAAGGGCCAGGATTAAGACCCAGTTGACGCAGACAGACGCGGACGCAGACGACAAACAGCCGCGGAGACGCGAAGTGGACGAACGACCTACCTACAGTGGTATAGTAAAAGGCGACGGTAGGAAATTACAGAGTTGCGTTTGCATCTTGTTGTGCTTGTTAGAGTGTATAACTTGTTCCCGAAGCAGTTAAGTCATGTATGTGAGTACACACATGCACAAGCTTCAGGCGAATGGTATATATCGGGTCCACTCTGTAATGGCTGGAGCAGTCTGCGACACCATTCGAGACCAAAATCAAGATCTCAAAAGAGAGGGGAAAATGTTGCAGGTATTGGTGGGTCAAATCATGGGTATTGATGATGTCGGTGGTGCTGTTGGGAGGAGGTAGAGTAGGTGCCATTGGCGATCTTTCTGAACGTTCGGATGGTCGAAGCCTGTGCACAGCGTATAGGCTCAGTCTTTTTGTCGGTTGGCACATAATATTGCCGTGATTGGCGTAAACCGGTTGTCGAGAATACACACATTTTGCCTATTTCATCGAAAACATAGACAAACTGTTTGAGCTGTCATACACTTCTACTTGCTCCCCGAACGAAATTCGGAGAGGCGAATGTCCGAGGATCCAATGGTCATGGCTGTTCGGGCTGAATGTCTAGCTATGGGCCTTGAAGCTGAGGGGACAATGCCTTGGAGTCAAGAAAGATACAGTGCGGTGTGAGGCTCTGGTTGGTGCCATGATCATACAGTTGCATGCGTCCAGGGCCCGCTGTCTTCGTCTACTGGCTCGTTCGGACACAGCGAGACTTGGCGGCTTCCCGGCTTCCATCGGACATGGTGACAGGCTGGTTTGCTATCGGCAAAAAAGGCTGGTGACCTGTATGCAGCCGAATGCCATACGCACCCTCTGCATATCGATCCGCATGAATGTTAGACATCGCTCGATAGGAGGACAGCCTGAATGAATTCGAAACCAACCAGGCCCCTCTGTGCTTGGACACGACCCCAATGTTATTAAGACAGGGTGTGTTGTAGCGTCGTTGGTATGTAAGCTCTGAACAGGAAATTATCTCGGCCAGCATTCATAGTCATGATGATCAATTTTGTCCTCTCCTGTCGTAGCTGATAATGGTCGTTCGCAAACGTATCGCCGTGCAAGACTAGTATGGAAAGCGATTACGTGTGCCGCCCTGCTCTGAAAAAATCCCCAATATAGTTTTTCTACCAGCAAGTTTCAGAGCCAATTCAGAAAATGATGTTCGTATACCGACGGCTCGGTTGCACCACGATGCGTTGCCCATAGTCCCTCAGATTGCTTCATCTTGATCGCGGCCGAGTCGCAATGGCCCAAGGTAGCAGATCAGAGCTGCGATCACACAGAATTGTGGACACAGACTATCGACATTGCATTTCAGACGATGCTGCACGCCAAATATCTGGCAGTGCAGGCTTGTAAACGATGGTGGTTAGGCATTGGGTTTTCATTTCGTGAGATGGCGTCTCATGAGATGGCGTCTGAGGCTCGTTTTTGATTGGCTCTGGTTAGACCCTAAGAACACGGCTTGGAACGAGGCTCTTGGCGCCCAACAGTCGAGAGTGACAGTGATGTAATGCAAAGCCCACATGGTGCATGCAGCTAGATATGCATTACCCTTGCATCGCGTCAAAGGAACTCAGTTGGTCAAATGAGCGTGCGGCTTTTCAAGACTTCGTCGTCGCGGTAATAATGCTGAGCCGTAAATCTGGTGGACATCGCCCGTTCTCATCTCAGACAACAATTGGACGGTTGAGATTTCAAATCCCCTTCGCTTGACGTACGAAGATCGTCTAGCGCGTCAGTTGCCCACTATGCATTGGGCTCTCGACAAATGATCCACCTTAGACGTGCTCTGGTTGCGTTACACGATTCAATGCGCACAAAGTGCGTTGTACGTTTATTGCGTCGCTCTACAGCAATGGCGCGTCTATATCTTTCCATATTCCGCGAGTTCTGGTCATGACTGAGGGTGAGATTGAACAGGTTCAACAGGGCCGGCAACGTAGAATATAGAATCCCCGAGATTTGAGATCCAGGCAAGCGGGGTCGCGGTGGGCTCACTAAGAAACAGTTATACGTCAGTTCAGAGGCCGGAAGATTAGACCTTGCCCAGAGGGATAATATCCGACTACATAAGCACTGATGTGCAAGGACGCAGTCGAGACCTACCATAGTGCAATGAAGATGGCCCAGAGAAATGACAGCTCACAAACACAGCGAGCAGCTAGTACACCTGTTTGACGCGTAGCGAATGCGGTTTAATCACGAGCTGCTATTGACGAGGACTGCTTGTAGAAGCGATTCAAACGGCCCACGTCCCGAGGTGCGCAATGCCAATAGCTCAGTGGGATGACTAGGGGACGAGATAGCCTGACAAATTGGCTGCGTGACAGTAGCTCATGGACAAGCCATCGGGTTTCCATCCTGTGTCCATGTTACATTGCGAGCTGCACCATGGAAATGGAGAAAACCGACGGATACGAGGCGTAGTAGTAGTGGTAGTAGTAGTAGTAGTAATAGTAGCAGCAGCAATAGCAGCAGAGAGCAGTGGCATTCCCTTTCCTGCCCAAGGTTGCAGCGCCTTGCGTCGAGCTGCAAAAAGCTGTGTCGCATCACCAGTTGTTGTTGGCCGTCCTGGCACTGGCCGGGCTTTGTCTCGCAGGGCGCATTGAAAAGCCGCGTAGCAAGCACATTGTGGGTGTACTTTGTAGATTTGGGGGCCAAATTTCCGACTTCGGCCGAAATGGGACCCTGCTGTTGACCTTGCACTCCAAAGCTGGTGTGCGCAAGACATCCACAGCTGCTAAATGTGGATGAAGAGGCTCTGGGCGAGTCAGTCGTACACAGCAACATCATGGTCGCTCCAGAGGCTTGGCAACGCGTGCCAGGTACGTGCCTTGGGAGTGTAATAATGTTCAACGTGTTGAGCGACTGGCAGCTGGCAACTTGCAAGTGCAGGTGGGCCGTTCATGTGACCTGCGGCGGCGGCGAGCACGCGTCTAGGCCTAGGCCACCATGCAGGCGGGCAGCCATGGTCCAAGCCAGAGCTTGTCAAGCCCTTGCGAAGATCCGATCAAGCCAGCACGACGAGATGAGAGCTTGATTGATTCGAGTCGAGTCGAAGTACGAGTGGGCAGGCCTAACGAGATGAGGCACTTTCGAAGAGACAACACAACCTGGAGATAGCGAGATGTCGACGTTGTTGCCATGGGCAGGCCTGCCAGAGCAGGAAAACTTGTCCGATATCTCGAGCTGGGGCTGGGGAGAAAAGGCTCCATGACAGCGCAGATGCGGAACGGGGAAGGATTCCGTTGGGCCAAGCGGTCCAGTCCAGCAAAGGAGATGTTCAAGGATGGACTCGTCACTGGACAGAGAACAGAGAGAGCAGGAGCACCAGGCGCGCCAGGAGCACCTGCCGCTGCCCATCGCTGCCCGCTTCGTTGTCTAATTAGCTGGACGTCAGGTGAGGGTCTGCGCAGGGACAGGGCTGCCAGGCCAGCTTAGCTAATCACACTTTCACCAGGCACCACCAGGCAGGCGCCGGGATGTGCACGCGCCACACGCTCGCCAGAGACTCCACCCAGAAGTGAGGCGCCACTCAAGAGTGCAGTTCCTCGCAGGGTGAACCCGGTCGCCAGTCGCAGGGATGCTCCAATGCTTCCAGGTATCGCACTCGTGAGGTTTTCTCCGTCTGCAGAGCGCACCGCCAAAACCCGGCTGGCGACCCATCTCACCCATCTCGCAGTCGACAGCCTCATTGCACGAGCATGCCGCTGCTCGTTATGCCCATCGCTGTGCTGTCCAATTTGCTCCACCTCCTAGCCGGTGGCCATCTCCAACGCGCTCTCTGCTCGTTTCTTTCCATCTTCTGTCTCCTGCCTGCTCGCCATGTTGCTGGGCCTGAATAAGCTGGCCTTGGCCTGCCCAGCTTTGCTCGAGCCCTGCCTTGCCATTGTCTCGCCTCCTGCATACGACGTACATGACGAGCCATGATCCGGTATGCCGAAGCAGGGAACCCAGCATACCGGTCCAGCGCCCTCAAGAGGACCGTTGACCGAGCTGCTTTCACTGCCAGCTGTTCAGCCACTGTTCTTGGGCGCCTGGCATGAGACGCTGGTGTACAAAACGGGTTACACAGTGCCATGTGGTCCATCAGTGCCAGCAGCGCCGGATCATTGCACTGTGACAGACTGCTGCTCGTGCAGAGACGGGTGCCGTGTTGCACAACGTCGAAACCCGTTGTGCTGCCACGCCATAGTGTGCCTTCAAGCTCTCAACCAGCACATCTACCAGAGCAAAGAAACATAAAAAATGACAAGCAGTAAACGGCTGGCGAAAAAAAAGAAGTGACAAAAACAAACCACCAAAAACCACACACACACACACACACACAAAAAACCCTGCTGTTGTGACAGGACAGCATTGGCTCAGTCTGCCCAACTCGGCTAGAGGCGAAGATATCAACACTGCATCTGCTCCAGGGGCACCCCTTGGAGCATTGGGACCTCACTGCAGTTCCTGTTCCCACAAGCAGAAAGGACCGCCATCACGACGAGTTGCTAGCCAATACAAAGACAAGTTGCATCTGCTGCAGCAATCAGTTTCTCCGCCGAGTTCCAACGCCAATACAACGCCTTCCCTGTCCACAACTCTCCTGGCCACCAGCCAAGGCTGTAATTGAGAGAGCATGGGCAAGGTGACGGCTCATGCAGATGGTTTCTCTGACTGCTACGGCCCACTCGGCCAGTGAATGGTCGTGGGTTGGCTCAGAGATGACTCTGAGGCACGCTGCCCAGGGCAATTTGCACTGTGAATACCTGCTGGCCGCGACACTCACAGCGGTTCAAGGCACAGACCAATCTCTTTTCTCTTCTGGCCCGATCAACAAGTGACTGTGCGAAGCGATCGCTTACAGCGTCAGAGACGACTGCACGACATTGCCCAGCGTGGGTCTTGGGCCCAAGTACCTCAAAAGTGGACAAGCTGCCCGGCTGTGCAGCTCGTACATCTTATACTATGTACACAAAGCCCACAAGCCATCCTTGCGCACCTTCGATCCAGCAAATCTGAAGTCCACTTGCCCAGTGGATGCAATATGGGCAGAGTCAGAGTCGCCTCGGGCCGCACGAGTCACAGCCAACTGCCTCTAGTGCTTGTTGGCTCCAGAAGTCTGGCGATTCGTTGCAGACCGCGCCTTGCCGCATCCCCATTTGATCACGTAACGAGGCGGCCCCCAACGGGGCCAGAAATCTTAGGTGACGCATGCTGCTGCCATGGCAGGCCAATTCGGGCCCAGCAGATGACTTGTGTGACGGGCAACATAGCAGAGCAGACTACAAAGATCGCAAACCAGACAGTCGCGCTTCCCCATACAGACGCACTACGCTGACAAACCCTCACCAACTGCAGTTCTATATGACAGAATAGCCGACTTAGTGACCGATCGAGCTGACTGACTGACATCTTACGCCCCCAGACAATCACCTAGTGCTTCTAAAGGTCATGGCCAGAGGGTGCAGGCAGAGTGCCGAAGGATTGCAAGACATGTTTGCACATGTAGTCTTTCCCTTTGGAATATCGCACCCTTACCTCAAGCGCGCTGCGTGGCAACCTGTACCACTCAGTATGTGCACTACAGTGTGTGTGTAGGTATGTATAGGTGTGTTGAAAGCAGCAGCAGTCCTTTGCTCACAAATGGTGTCTTCGTTTCTCAACGGCTGCAGGGTCAGGGCTACAGGGGGGAAACCACGGCAATGTGTGGACCTTTGCAGCGATCAAGCAAGCGAACACAGAGCAACGGCTTCTGCGGCAGGTTCCGAAAGGGATCCCGTCCCGAAAAGGTTCCTGGCATGGAGAACACAATAAAGGTGTATCCACCAGACGATGGGATGGACCAGGACCTCCCCACGCGCCGGCACATCGCTGCGTGGACCAGGGCTCACGGCCAGACTAACAGTCTATCCCGCTGCGGCCCGTACATATGCTGCTTATTACCTCGCACTACCTCTGGGGGAACGGGGCTGTACTGTCCTTGAACCAACAAGTACACGCCAGGTATCCAAAGGTCCAATGAGTCTCGTTGCCATGACCTGCAGCTCTTCTCAGAGATGTTCTGGAACTTACACATGCGGCCTTCTGGTCACTCCTTACGCCCGTGACGCACCAAGCCCACTGCACCAACTGTCAACAAAACAAAAAACTTACCTTGCACGCCGCAGGACGCAAGGTCACCAGCATCACTCACTGCCTTGAGCCGTATTGTGCTCATACCTTGACAACCACGACGAAGCAGATACCAGCAACAAAGTAGCGAGGAAGCACCACCCGCAGTAGCAGCAGCAGCGGGAGGAGGAGGAGCAAGCACCACCACTACTCCCAGTACTACCACTTTCTATTGCGACTCTTACCACCATCACTTCTTCCACCTTTGCCCACGACCGCACACCTTTTGACCAGAGGCCCAACATCTTGTCTTTCCAATGGTGTCACACGGACATATAAAGCTGCCGCCACCATCCCGACTTTCCTGGCTTGCAGTTGAACATCATCACCATCACCATCACTCCCTTGCCAACTACGATCCAGAACAGCAAGAAATTACAAATTCGCGACCATCTCCAGACTCACTGACCACTCTTGGGCACCGTCCATACTCTTCTTAATTATCTCTCCCTCTTGTACTTTCGGCAAGAAGCAGTCAATTCTCCAATTTGCTCATCATTTTCACCTCTACCATCTCTACGACTGCTACCACCAGCGGCAACGCTTCAAACGACCTTGATCATGTGTCGTATTACCCGTATCGTCTACTCCTGCGGCGCCGTCATCGACATGGCAGCCTACTGCTCTGCAAACTGTCCTGGACACTGCAGCGAGCCGGTCGTTGACACTCAGCACCGTGACTACCCTTGCGACAGCCAGACTCACGGCCACTAACACCGGAGTGGGCATGGGAAAGGGCATTCCCTTGTCATGCCGGCTCTCATATGGAGCTTTCGATTTTTCGATTCCTGTAAGTCGGCCCGAGCAAAGCTCCCTGTGTTCTGCTAGCCGGACACTAATCTCTGTTTGTCGGTAGTGCAGCAAGCCGTCTTGCCGATACAGCATTAGAGCCGAGACATAACGAGCAATCGTTGTTCAGATTCCCCCCGTCATGGCTTTGCGCACCCATGAGCGACCATGTTTCATTCTTGTCTTTCTAGGCTTTGGGAGAAGAATGCTGGGGAAAAGATCGGAGGACACGATGTACTTTTTTATGCTTGTTAATTTTCCTTTGTTGCTTCTTTTCTCTGGATTACTTGATATGATGGAAATGTCTCCTTAGCAGCCTCGCGGCACAGAGGAGCGAAGATGGACATTCTTCTTTTTTTGGGAACGACATGTGTCTATACCTGGCACTATATCTTGAGCCACTTTTTCTTGTTTCCTATATTGTTTCTGCTTGTCTCAAACTCATCATATTTCTCATTCCCCATTATTTCCTTGGGGGAATTTCGGTACTTGATATTTCATCTCGACCAAGTTCTCATTGTTAGTTTCAACGATAGATTTACTCTCCTCACGCTTTTTCCATTTATACCATTACTTACCACATTTTCTATTTACCAAGTATTCTGGGATTCATGTTTGTGTACCCGTGATTTTGCAGATTGGTTCCCTCAATAATTATTTGGCCATCATTTAACAGACATGCACACCTCTGGTGCAAAAAAAAAAAAAAGAAAAAAAAAAAAAACGGAGCTCATGGTTTGAGAGAGCACCGGCGTGGCTGAATCGAGGCTGACTGACAATGTTGGCATGACGGTCGCAGTATATGCGACCATAGAACGAGGGTCGCGCTTAGTGACGAATAAGCTGAGATGGCATCTCATTGCTTGGTGGTATCGTTCTGCATTTGTTTTAGTGACAGAGTACATAGTACCTGGTATAAAGTACTACATGCTTCGAGGGCTGTCTCTACATCTGGGCTACCAAGATTAGCAGATACTCCCATCCATGCTCGAGAACAATTAATCAGTCACATTTCACTTCAATTTGCAGAGGTAAACCCTTTTTTTTCTTTTTTGGTTGTGGTCTCAGATGTATACATGCATTATATCAAACCATCCGCACCACTGATATTTGTCATATACAGTAGCCCAGAGGAGAGACCGAAATGCCGCAGGTACCCAGCCCTGCAGCAGCCCCTCTCTGCGCGGTGAGTGGACGGTCAACTTTTGGGCCGAGTTGGCTTTCCACTTGACCAGTCTACAGGCGGCCGACCGAACATGGCTCTTCTGTCCTTTTCCAGCATTGTTTGTCCTCACGCCGTCATCGTCACCTTTGTGAAGCACCCCTCCTGCTTCAGCTCCAATTCTAGCTGCGTGGATCCTCGGTGTATGCAGTGATTTTTTCCGTGCATATTCTCATGTTCTTGATGGGGTTGGTAGGCAGATCCGTTGAGAAGATTCGCAAGTGAAGCAATCATGTTGAGGCAATGCGCACACGATGTTACAGCATCCACTTTCAAAGCTGTTGCGACTGCAGTTTCTCTGACTACCACGAAGAAGATCGCCAAGTAGAGTGTACCGTGGTCAGCTTTTGCAAAACTGTACGCGGCCTAGGCGACATAGACAATGTTGATATTTCCTGCAACATCTACCGATTGGAAAAGGGTACATACCTAGGTACTCGTTTGCACAGCAGAAGTGTCTGTTGAACTAGCTGAGTGCCCGACTTGCAAGCCCAGGTACAAAGCCACAACCCGATTCGCACTTTTCGTCCTTCTTTTGTGTGGTAGGTGGGTTGGCCCGCAACGTCTTCTTGCAGTATGGAAAAGTAGTTGCGAATTAACTGGTGATATCACTGGTGACTGCAGCAGACGGTAGCAAGTATTCCAAAAGCCTCGTCGTCGATCGCCTTATAGTTGCAGGTGGTTGCTGCTATTCAACGCTGATGGTTGACCCTTCCACGGCGTCCCCCCGCTGTAAGGCCTGGATTTATGGGGCCAACCCCCGAAGTGCAGAGCGGAAGACGCTGACCACTTGCCAAATCTAGTGCCGATTTGCTTGCCGTTTGGCAGCGGCTTGACAGGCAAGGGGGTCGTGCAAGGAGCCGCCCTGTATGTCTCACACCTTCTTTTGCACGATAACGAAGCTGGAACAAAGACAATCAATCTTGACGAGCCGCCAACTTCGTGGAGTCTTCCATTTCAATGCCAACTACAAAATACAACAACTTTGCTGTGGGGAGCTCCTAGCTAGAATCGCTCTTTGGACCCCAACACGACCTGGCCAGCTTGCCTGTTTCGGTACAGTAGCCTTTCAAGCATCAGGTCCGATTCCTTGTGTTTCTTGCGCCTTATACCTCGCTCTTTCTCGCGCGTCCTTCTGCACGCCTGCTTGGAAATCCGCATGGCTTTGACATCATGTGATGGCCATCCTCCGTCCGGCCACATATCACTTTCGCGCACGATTGCTTCTTCTTTTAGGTCGAAGGATCTAGCGTGCGTTAGTCTGCAGGCCTGCGTTGTGGTGACTTCGCGACTCGAAGACGACATTGGCGACCCTTTTGGCGGCGGCAGCAGCAGCGGCGGCGGCGGCGGCCGGGGGCGGAGCCGTATTCTCGTACAGAAACCTGCTATTCGCTTCTCAAAAGGCCAAACAGCATTCATCGTGGCCTCAGCAAGGCCAATCAATGATCCGAGCTGTCTTGCAACAGGCGCTTCCAGAAGTGTACGGCAACTTGGTGGATGACGCTGTGCGACGTGGCCCGGAGGCCTGCAGCAAGCAGCCTTTTCCCCTTTCCAACAAGAAGCGCACCTGCACAAAAAGCACTGCCGAAGGATTAAAACAAGGTCTTGACACCAGCTTGGAGCGGGTTCATCGTGACACCAAAAAAAGAAAAAAAGAAAAAAAAGAGGAAAAAAACGGCCGCTCTGACATGCATACCTTGCGGCACACGTGTCAGAGAAACAAAGTGCTCATTTTGTTCCTTTCTCTGATCCTTCGATCTTCATTCTGTTGGTCATTCCTTCAGGCGTGGGACGTGAAAGGGAGCAAATAACGAGGAAACTCCAGAATGGGACAAGTCCTCGCCGCCTGTCGGCTTATGCGCCTGATGGATTCGGCTTCGGCGCTGTCAATGACCCATGACAGTTTTAACCCTTTCATGGCACCGAGGGATAGAGATCTGACACCTAAGCGCATGGCGAAAACTCACTGGTGCCAAATTGGCAAATAGTGGAGAGATAAGCCAGCGCAAAGGTCAAAAAAAGAAGGATACAAAGGCAGAGACAGGGAGACTCTGTGCGTGTGTATATGCGGGCGTCCGTGCAAGAGGTGAGCAAAAGAGAGCGCAGTCCACACCCGCTGCTTGACGTGCGTTGTCAAACGCTTTGCGAGATATGCAGCTAACCTTGTGTCTCCAAAGACGGCCAAGACCTTGCCTTGCGTGGAGAATCCGAGGCATGCTGTCACAACAATTTTTACCGCGATGGTCGTTTGATGTAACAAACAGACAACAACCTTAATCGCTCCAGCACTCGGCCGAGAGTGAGTATATGTGAAGCTTTACCACTCAGACCATTTCAGACCTGGTGATGAGAGGAGTAAAGCCCGGATTTAAGTTCAAGCCGGCATCCTTCATCAGCGGAGACACGCCCCATCGTCAAGACCGGGGTCGAGTACTTCACGTCGGGCAATGCTGCCGTATACGCTATAATATGTAGTCGACTCAGTGAGGCCGCTCTTTGGCCCATACGGCGGCGTTGTGGTTACTGTCGCACATACTGTTCGTCTGCTACAAAAGACACCCTTCAGCTGAGGCTGAAAACAAGCTAATTGTACTCAGGCACGCCTGATCGCAAACCGCTCTGTCTTGGACCGACATTCCAACAGTCCGTGCTAAGCTCCATTCACAGCCACGATCTGGATAAGAACCCTGGAAGCATCTGAGGTGTGATAGACGGATCTACGCCTTACTGCGTTAGGGCCATTCCGGTCGGGGCCAGCCCTACTGCTCCACGGGCACCACCTGTACAGGCACTGTGTCTCCTAGAGGAGGGACAAGTACTATGCTCTGTTGACCGAAGGACTCGATGTTTTTGATGGATCCTGATCAGGCCGCCAACTGAGAATACATGCAGGTGGTTCATAGCATGGAACCTTGGCCAGCGACAGTCATTGAAGACTGGGAGTCACGTCTTGCTGCACCGAGAGCACAAATCTTCACACATTTTGCGGCCTTGGCTTTCTTCTCGACTACGCTTTGTCGGCCAACCAAGAGCTCCACAGGATCGCGGCTGAGGCGGCCAGAACACAACAACCATTGCTATCCAACGCCATGTCTTTTGCTGGTTTACTTCCGAGTCGTCGCAAGCGATCTGTGGCCAGAAAAAGACTTTAGTATTCGGCCCCCAAGCCTGTGGGATTATGTGGCACATAGCCCTACCAGACACTGGGGGTAGACCTGACAGGTTTCAGAAAGTTGATTGCGCACCTTTTTTTCTTCTTATTGCTTTTCCATTTTCCCCAACCCCTGCTACGGTTGCAGTGAGCCTCCTCCAACACGTTACTGGCTGGCGACTCATTTTCCCCATGCTCAATGTTGCTCGATGAGCTGGTATGTACCTTGTGCTCGTCTTTTTGGATGGTTCAGAGCATGTATCTTGCCTGGTTTCTGTCTGATTTTCCTTCTGCTCTCTCCTATACATCTTCTTCGATGAGCCCGTTTGCTTTGCTCAAGCATGGAGCTCACCACTCACATCGCTTGGTGGACCGGACCTGCAGTGAGCAGAGAGGCCTCGGCGGCTAGCCATGGGCCTCGAGCAGCTTGTCCGATCGGGTCCATTCTCAGAGCCAAGCCCTGCCCTGTCCCGCAGACTAGATCTGAACACATCGCGCGAGGCCCACTCGAGCGACCGCACAAGTTCGATGTTACTGTACTTCGTACTTTCAAGGCTGAGGCCAACCTCCACATGCTCCAACTGCTCGACCCGGGGCTCTCCACCCTTGTCTGGTCTGCCCACTGGAGCAGTTCGCAGCAAATGGAGCCCTCCTTGCAGCCTTGCTACTGCAGCTATGACAGCATCTGTTCTAGAGGACCTGCCTTGCATACTACATTCTGCTCATAGGCTCATATGCGCGCTGTGGAGAACTCATCACGCGCTGATCCCGGACCACCAAAGATTGAGCACCTGCTGCGATACAGAGAAGCGCTGTGCATTGCAGCATAGTATTGGACGCACGTCGAATGCGCAGATTGCGCAACTCGGCAACGAGTCATCCTTTCCTAGGACCCTCGCACAGGTACTTGGTCTCCACCAGCATTCTGAACTACTTCTCGTGTACACATCTTCACCCATTACAATATCTATACGCGGCATGGCATATGAATATAATCCACCTAACCTCGTCCATAACAAATGTGGGAAGCACAATGAGGAATAGAGGATCGCAAGGGACAGGGATATGAAATGATTGTTGGTTCACAATGCCTCTCTTGCTAATCATCATTCTTCAGCTACTCACCGTCAAGAAGCGCGAATCTTTGCCTGCGACGTTACATTCAACATTCAAGATACTTGCATTCAGTTCTTTCGCTCCAAGGCTTCATATTCGACAACATGAAAGGAGTGAAAGAAAACCGAGCATCGGGAAAACGGCCCACTCCCTCATGAATGTCTTCACACTGTGATGCGGCACAGCCCGATTCTTTCTGGTGCAAAAACAACGACCAACCGAAAAGCCGCGCGCATTCAACCACATCCGAAGTTTTCGCATTTACCCTTCACTTCTGAATAGGCCAACGACATCTTCCCAAGGTCCATATCCAACAGCTGGCGTGTGAGCAAGACACGCTCAACGGCATTTAAGTCGGTCACTCAACTTTAGCCACCAGCACAGGTCATCGAATGAGGTCCAAGTGGTGGACTGTCACTACCTTGTTTAGACATTCACTAACTCATGGTTCCCAACTGGCATTCTTCAAACCTCCTTAGCCGTTTGTTCTGCGCTAGTCTGCTGCGTGGCGGCCCTGCCTCCCCTCCAACTTCTTTTGCCGCTCGACGTTAGTCCCGATTCTGGTTTTCTCGTTGATTCTGGATGTGGCCGTGGTCATGCTGCGACCAGTTCTGCAGCCTTCCCACCAAGAGCGGTTGGGCTCAAGGAGGAGTGAGATCCAAACACAGCGAAGGCACGGTTCGAAATCTATATCAACGCTCTCGGCCTTTCCTACGATGGCATGATGTGTTGTTCGGGCCGCAGATTCGTCAGCCGCTAGTCGGATGTCTTGGAGGGTCCAAGGTTCTCAGGTATGACTGAAATAGAGCTACCTTCAAGGTCACATCTTCAACGAGAAGATAGCATGACTGCCCACCACCCAGTCCCCTTGAACCCCGCCCTACTTCTGCTCTTGTTCGTCCTCGTTTCGTTTTTTACCGGACTGAAGAGGTAGACACACGTCAGACAGAGACAAAACAGATGACAATGTGCCGATGAATGAGCAGCACAGCGTCATGCGCAACAGACAATAGTCGTTGGACGTACATTAACGAGAAGCACGACAAGCACAACTGGTGGACTCTGAGAAATGCACTGTGATGAATATGCGTAGGACGAGCAGATGGCACATTACAAGACAGATGGAGACGGTATCACACGCAATGATCCGGTGCGATTTGCTGATAGGGCAGGAGAATCGGCGTCTTTGAAAGCGCGTCATTCCGAGTCAGTGAGGGGAGAAACAGGGTGCCAGGACGAAAAGTGAATTGGTGTGTGAGAAGGGGTGGATTAGCAGCACAGGTGGTGGGCGTTGGCTCTGTGCGCGGTGTGGAGAGTTCAGGCTGCACATCGATAGCAATATCCAGTGAAGATATGGATGTAGGTGGTCCTTAGTCTGCGAGGTAGTCACGCACACCGAGGGCATTGGGCTCATCTGATACGGCTTCTTGTGTCTAGCTGCTGGAGACTATCTTTTGCTCGAGCGTGTGAATATCGATACTACCCTCCGAAGGACCAAATGACCAGGTTCATAAGCAAGTCTGGCGCCTGAGACCTGGGAGTAGTGGAGTCTCACGATTCTTTCAAAGATGAGGAAAGGGGATACTTAACGAACAGGCAAGAGGAACAAAGTAATGGTACCTCTTGTGACAGAGGAGTGTACAAGATGTGACTTTTGGTGGACTGACGGGTGAATAGCCCCGGCAGAGGGCAAGAATTATGCAGACGGTACAAGTTTGCCCGACAGACAAAAGCAGCCCACAATGGAAACAGCCACAAACGGACCGAGGCCATTTGCGATACCTGTTGCGTACTAGCTACCTAGGTAAGATAGGCAAGGCCTGGTGCCCAAGGGTGATGGATTATGGGTGACGGGACTAGTCAACCAACGGACAACAAGGCTCAGTTGGGAGCTAGACGCTTGTATACCTACCTACTTAGCTGGGTAGGTGACTGGGTAAGTAGACACCTGGGCAACAAGCCGCGCCAGTCGCAGGACTCGGGTCGAGAGATTTTTATTATTGTATGTACTACCGGGCCGATCTTGTTGCTGTTATGCTTGGGATTTGTCCAGTGAGCGAGTAAGTACGTTGGCTCGGTCCAATCTTTTCCTTGCCGAGCTGGCTTGCGTTGAGTCGGACTGGCTGGAAACAGGATTTGCTAGCCTGGTATCGACGTGGGACACTTTGGACCAGAGTGGTGAGTATCATCTGGATGCATACATCCACTTCATATGCACAAACGTGTTGTGAAAGAGAGTCCTCACAATCAAGTAGCGACAAAGAGGCATAGTGTTCACGAGAGAGCTTATCTCATCTCTTCATCTCTTCTATAGTGAAACCAGAATCAGACCCACGAATATCTCTCGGCAAATACCCATTATGGCTTCTTCCCGTATTCGATCATGACGATTACGCTCCACACTCCTGATCAGCGCACGAGGTCCAGCCCAATCTTATACTGGGAACTTGTGATTTTTTCTCTCTTTCTTTTCCCGGTCTGTTTATTGGACGTCTGCCTCTGACAACACTGGGTGGGCGGCTGGCTGGCCGAAGCGGGTAGATGAGACCGTGTTCCATATTGCTTGGGAGATTCTTTACGCGTGCTCGCTAGCATAGGTTTGGTCTTATGGCTTCTCAGTGAGTGAATTGCCGTCACGGTTATGGTAATGTTCCGAAAGTCTGTATGACGGCTGCGATATCAACAATGGCACGTGGGATTAACGGACAACCGCCTCATAAGAAATATTGCTCCACATTCATCAAAACCTCATTATCACATTTCCTGCTGAAGTCTTGAGAATATAGTCCCATCTTTGGAATCAGTTGAAAGTAGTACACTCAGACATTTTTCAGGCAATAGCTACCGCTATTTTGTCTACCAG
Organism: Coniella lustricola; assembly: GCA_003019895.1. NCBI lineage: Eukaryota > Fungi > Ascomycota > Sordariomycetes > Diaporthales > Schizoparmaceae > Coniella > Coniella lustricola. The sequence goes on along the minus strand of KZ678560.1, from coordinate 34,166 downwards.
CATAAACTACGCAACAATAAACATCTGTTACCATTTCCACGTTGGATTGCTCTTCAGCTATTTCTATGCAAGGAGAAATATCACTTCACGCAAGGAATTACTCACAGATATATACTGGGACCGGACTGAGATGAGTTGTTTTCTCACATAGGTATCGAGCTAGCAAAGCTGGTAGATGGTTTAGCCCGCTCGTGCAGCAGATTCAGAGCGCATAAGTAATTCCACAAATATAAACATTCCGGTCGGTGTATATCCACAAAGAAGATTGTGAGGCGCAGGCTTTGACATGAGGGTAATATTCATGTCCAGTTCAACCAGGTGTAACTTTGCTGGTCACCGATACGAATCAGTGGCCACTCGTATACCATGGCCGTACCGTTTCCCAATTCTGCCATCCAGAGATATTCCAACAAATGCATATAGATATTTGACATGCATTTGACCCTAAACATCTTGAGCACATTCAGCCGCATCATCAACCCACTACCATAGTACATACGTGCCTCTCTGTGCAGTTCCCCCTAATATCAATCTTCATGTCAGCATCTGGATAGAAACCTGGCCAAATCATTCCAGTATACAGTACCAATATGCGTGCGTGTCAGTCTGTATTCAAATTTTATATGGGCCTTTGTCCTACATAAACCTCAGTCGAGGTATTGAGGTGGTCGCTTGCCGAGTTCTGGTTCCTTGGTAGTAGTTGGCTGCCTATTTACTTGTTTGCCTGCCTGTCTTTGCGCTTGTCTACTTGCTTGCTTGTGAGATCACATCAATCGCCATGGCGCTTTTACGAACACAAAAGACAGCGAACGCAATCACGACTTGTGCTGAATTCCACAGCCCAACTCTAAGTGCGAAACCAGAACGCGAAACACAACACCAGAGCATCAAGTCAAAATTACACAGCGCAGACATGGAACCAAAAGATCAATAAAAAAAAAGGAAAATAAGCCGGTATCCCAAGCCATTCCGTGGTTGTGTGCGTGTGTTTGTGCAATCTTTGTCAACAACCTTTCTGTGTGCGATTTTTTTGGGGGTCTTTGTCTTTTGTTTTTGTTTTTGTTCCTGTTTGGGCTTGTCATTCACTGTTTTCCTTGTCCCCCCGTCTTCTTCTCGTGTGCATTCTCATCCATCATGTACTGTCAAAACATAAAATCCCCCTGGTTTTTTTCTTCTTCGGTTTCTTCTAAGCCTTCCGTTTTCTGGCTTCCTTCTCATGGCCCTTTTCCCGAGAAAAACCTGGTATCTTTTCACTCTGAGCCTCGTCTAAAGAAAGTAAAGCTTTCCACAAAAGTGCCCACCCTTCTATACACGCAACACACAGTGCCATATGAACGGTACTTATCGAGAGGGGTAAATTAAGAACCACCCCTTCAGCTTGCCCCATCCCCTTCTCCCCTTCCACGTCCGCACAACGTCAAAAGGGAAGTAATTAATCATGCATCTGTCCCACTGTCTGTTGCCATTTGGTGTCTTTTAAAATGTACAAATATTCAACGCGCTTCACACCTTGATCAATCATTCGTGGGAGATGTGGGAGAGCTAAGGAGCAGACAAATCAGTATGATGACATGTTTGATAACGTGAGCAAGTTGCAGACTTACTATTGGTCTTGACCACCAGCGGCACGTCCAGGAGTTCGAGGTGAGTAATTGGGTGACTATCGATAGTTAGTACTGTTATTCTTGATATGTCTGAGTCGTGGCACTTACTGTAGGCGAGTAGCTTGGGCTGGTCGGAGACAAGTTTTGGCCAGGAGAACGCTGGTAAGTCGGACTGGTCGGGGAGTATGCGTCAGGCGACGTAGGCGACCACGTCGGTGAGGCAGGAGAGTATTGCGGCGATGTCGCGTGCAAGTTTGGTGACGTCGGGCTGTAGTTGGGGCTTGCCGGCGAGTACGACGGCGAAGTAGGCGAGGCGCCAAAGTTGCCAGCCGGCGAGGTTGGCGAGTACTTGGCAGCCGAAGGAGACGTGGGGGAATAGCTCGGCGAGGTCGGGCTGTAGTTGGGGCTTGCTGGACTGGTGGGCCCCCGAAGCATGGGTGAAGTTGGAGAAAATGTGGGCGACGCAGGGCTGAAGGATGGAGAGCTGACTCCGTAACGGTTTCCACCATCAATCATTGGCGAAGTAGGAGAGTAGGCGCCCATGGGAGACGTGGGAGAGTAGCCTCCACTGTAGCCAAACGGCGACGTCGGCGAGGTACCATGGCTGAAGGGAGAGGTGGCCCTCGGGCTAGTTGGGTTGTGGCCAGAGTCACCAAAGCCGCCGCCCCAAGTGCTCAGGCCTCCGCTTGCCGGGCTGTCGGAGCCTGCACCAACAATCGGAGAGAAGTTGCCGAGTGCGGGAGAGGAGAGACCAAGGAAGCCACCGGACTCGGCCATTGGAGATCCGCTGTCATACGGAGTCGCTGCGCCGTCCATAGGACCATCCTTGATGGTCATACCCGGCATCAGGCCCATGCGCGAGTTGTCGGAAATGACAGTCTCGAGCATCTTGGGGTCGAGCTGCACCTCAAAGTGGCCGGTACCCATTGGAGCCAATTGACCAAGCATAACGTTTTCAGAGATTCCACGGCAATCATCGAGCTCGCCAGTAGCAGCAGCCTCGAGCAAGATTTCGACAGTCTCTTCAAAGGAACAACGCATCAAAGCACCAGTGTCAGCGCGGTTGATGCCGTGACGAGTGACAGCGGCAATACTGCCTCGGTACGTCATGACATCAACGAGGAGGGCCAGATGGCGATGATTCACGTAAGAACCGTCAAAGGCCAGCACAGCAGTCAGCTCAGAAAGCAGAGCAGATCGTGCTGCCTCGATACCAAACACCTCAATGACTTGGTGCAGCTGGTTCGTCGTGGTTCGTCTGGTATCAACTCCGGGAACCGCGAGGACTCCACGGAGCGACGTACCAGAGGTATCCAGGAAACTTTCTTCACACTCTGGGTCGTCTGCCGTGGCCTTGAGTGAGCCATCGCCAGCCTCTATCAAGCGTGCGTTCTTGTTGATGAAGGCTCGGTCAATACCCGGCACACCACGCAAAGTCAGCTTGTCCAACAGATGTGTCTCGAGACGCTTGAGCATGACGTCTTCTTCCATATCCTCTTCATAATCCTCGCTGTCGTCCTTGTCCTTCATGGATCGGATGCGGATGACTTGGTCCTCGGCGTTGTTGTCACTGTAGATGATGGCCAGATCTCCGGCATACTCTTCCTTGAGACGCTGCGCGACGTCTTCGACCTGAAGTTCCTTGTCAAGCATCTTCTGTCGATCCAGCGTAACACGCAACACCCACTTTGTCTGGCGATCGATATCCTGCTGACCCTCGGGGATGAGATAGTATGATTCTATCATGTCCAAATCATCCTGAACAACTGTCGACGTGACGTCGGGGTCGTAAAAAATTTCTGTCATGAGAGTAACTGCGCGCAAGGTTGTATGCTCGACCAAACTACGCAAGGTTTTGGCCGCGTCTTGACTGTAGTCGCCCGGCTCCAGGAAGACCTGCATACTTGGAGTCTTGATATCACTTGCGACGTTCAAGATTTCTTTGAGACGTGGTACACCGAGAGTGACGTTTTTGCTGGCAACACCAGTGAAATGGAATGTGTTGAGCGTCATTTGCGTGGCCGGCTCACCAATGGATTGGGCAGCAAGGACACCCACCATTTCACCAGGGTTGACCATAGATCGAGACCAACGGTTCTCCAGCTCACCGAGAATGTGGTCAAAGGCGAGGCGTGTCAGCCGCTGTTCCATTGCCATACGCTTGAACGCCAAGCGTGATCGAAGCTGAGCCTTGAAAAGAATAGTGGCACTCTCGTCAGCTTCTTTGGAAATAGGGTCTTCACCCCGGACCACGATCATGCGCGCCAAGAGAGCCTGCACGGCAGGAATAACGTCGCGAGGACGCAGGTCGCTTCGCTTTGTTGGATCAATTCGGAAGAGAGCAATGGCGCTGTTGATCATTCTCTCAATGTTCAGAGGCAGCTGCATCTGGGTCTCAATCTTGTTCTTGCTCAAGAAAATCCGGCGAATGGCATCACGGTCATGAGTGAGTTGCTCGTACTCGACATCCAGCAGTTGCTGTTCAGTAGTGTCACTGATGAGCAACTTGCCATTTTCAAGGGCAGCGCTTAGACCCCTTGCGTCATCTGTGTCGACCTTGTAGCGAGCATCAAACTTGCTGTGAGAAATGTCGAGGAAGTCAACCTTTTGCTTCTCAATGTGCATACCATCCAAACCATCTTCACCGTAGACGAACTGAATAATGTCATTCAGCGAGTTGCGAACGGTACCATCGTACTTGGCAGTCACATCTTCAAGCGCTTTCACAAGTCGACGCTGGATGTAACCAGTTTCTGCGGTCTTGACTGCCGTGTCAATCAAACCCTCTCTACCAGCCATGGCGTGGAAGAAGAATTCGGTTGGGGTCAGCCCACGAAGATATGAGTTTTCGACGAAACCACGAGCTTCCGGAGAGTAGTCGTCCTTGGTAAAATGCGGCAGGGTTCTGTACTTGAAACCAAAGGGAATACGCTTGCCCTCCACAACCTGCTGACCGACAAGAGCCGTCATCTGAGAAATGTTGATGGAAGAACCCTTGGAACCAGACCGAGACATGGTGACGGCATTGTTCAAATCCTTGAGAGAGTTTTCGGTCGTTGTACCAGCCTTGTCACGGGCCGTGTTCAGCTCCTTGGAGACCTTGCTCTCAAAGGTCTCTCGAATACTCATACCGGGAAGTGGTTCCAAAGTGTTTGCTGTAGCTTCGGCCACAATGGTCGCCACAAGGTCCTTCTGTCCGTTGATGTCTTCTTGAATCTTCAGGATGGTGTCCTTATCGGGAATTGTGTCACCAATACCGATACTGTGACCATTGTGCAGAAGCCAGTACGCAACGACTCGCTGACAAGCGTTCAAGAAGTGCATGGCGGCTTGAGGGCCAAGCTCGTTGTAGGCAATGTGGATAATACCGCCTGCGGACGCACCAACAATCTTCTTATTGAGGAGACCGTAGACCATTTCACCATTGATGATCCTCTGAGTGTCATCGTTCAAAGGAAAATCGTTACCGCCCATCTGAAGACTGACTTCCTTGGGTATGATCATGCTGATGATCTGCTTGCCTGTCCAGCGAGGTGTTGGCTTGAGAATGGCGGGAATTGGAATGACACCATCCCAGTCCTCCACCCACAGCATGAGGTTCATGACTTGCTCCTTTGTCATAAAGACATCACGTCGACAGATCTTGTATGCACCAGCCAAAGAGTCTTGAACGATACCCATCAGCGGCGAGTTTCTCTGGGGCGAAACAATGTTGAGTGGCACCAGACACAAGTTCTGAACCTCAGCACGCGTTTCCTCCGTTTGCGGAACGTGCAAGTTCATCTCGTCACCATCGAAATCGGCATTGTAAGGGGATGTGACCGACAGGTTTAGACGAAAGGTAGAGTAAGGCATCACTCTCACACGATGACCCATCATGGATTCCTTATGCAGAGAGGGCTGACGATTGAAAATAATATAGTCGCCGTCAATAAGATGTCGCTCCACCTTCCAGCCGTACTCGAGGTTGATTTGACTGGCGCGTTTGTGGTGGCGCAAGTCAATGCGAGTTCCATCTGACCGAATGACATACTTGGCACCAGGGTGTTCATTGGGACCGTTCTCAACGAGCTTGTGCAGACGTCCAATGTTGTAAGGCGTAACAGTCTCTGGGTATGTGAGAGTTTTCGCAATACTTCTTGGAACACCGACCTCGTCCAGAGAGATGTTAGCGTCACCTGTGATGACAGTACGTGCAGAAAAGTCAACACGCTTTCCCATCAAGTTGCCACGAAGACGACCCTCCTTGCCCTTGAGACGAGCACGGATTGCCTTGACAGGGCGTCCACTCTTTTGGAGGGCACGAGGCGTTCCGGCAATATCGTTGTCCATGTACGTGGCAACGTGGTACTGCAAAAGCTGTTCAAAGTCGTTGATAATGTGACCAGGAGAGCCCTCATTTTTAGCCTGCTTCACGTTGCCGTTGGCCCGAATGATGTCACCCAGCTTGTAGGTCAAATCGTCTTCGTTCCGAATACCCTGACCAGTACCGTCCATGCTGATGGAAGGGCGGACGGGGGGAGGGGGGACAGGAAGAACAGTAACAATCAGCCAGTCAGGACGGGCGTAGTCCTTGTTCAGACCCATGTCCTCCAAGTCCGCGTCGCTGATTCTGCGGAAAATCTCCAGCACCTTTTCAGCGCTGATGGGCTTCTCGACAATGTCCTTGGCGGAACCGCCTTCTTCCTTTTGCTGCTGAATCCTCTGACGAAGCTCGAGGGGGTACTTGCGAATCAGAGGCTGTTCGTTGCCACAACCGCCGTGGTCATGAGGGGCTTGTTTGGGCTTGTTGTCGGGATCGAATTCCTCTTCTTTGCCCTTGTGAGTACTCGCGTTTTCGCACTTTCTCTTCTTCTTGCAGGCTTCCCAGACTCGGTTGAATCGGGTTTTGGGGTCTCGAATTGCAACGGCTGCCGCGAACTCTGGATCCTCCTGATAGGGTATCAGCATCAGCAAACTGAAAGAAAAATGCATCAGTTAACAAGTCAGGCAAGACCAACCCTGTCAGCCAAAGGCTTGCTGCAAAAGTTGCAAACAATCTCCAAGATCTTCTTTGTCTTGTTGAGGAAGCCAGGGTGGAAGACAGGTGTGGCGAGCTCGATGTGGCCGAAATGACCAGGACATTCAGACATGTTTTCGGTACATGTCTTGCACTTAAACTGTCGGTCGACAGAGCCAAGACGGGGGTCGTTGAGGCCGAACTCGCGAGGCTGTGTCTTTTCAGCATTCATCGTCTCGGGATACTGAATGTGAGCCACGCTCATGCTCTTGATCTCGTCAGGCGACAGGAGACCGAACTGGATCTCCTGGATCGTCTTGACGGGCGCACTCGAGTGCGGGAAGTAGAGGTTCGCCATGATTTCGATACGGAATACGGCGTCTCGTGTCGAGAAAGGGGTGTTGTTCGATGATTAGCGATGGTGAAGCTGGACCTGCGTGAAGGTCGCTTTGTCGTTGTCGAAAAGTGATACAATGCAAGGTCACCGACAGGTATCCTCGCGCCAGCTGGTCGACAAAGAGAATCGTAGACGAGGTGAAAGGAATGCTCGAAAGTCAAATTCTGAAATGAAAAACTGCGTCGACAATAGACACTTGCGAGTGTGTGATGCCGATAGATCCTCCGCGTTCACAAACCAGGCCGCCCAATGGCCCCAGTGGACCGAGTCGTGGCCCTCGTCGACTTGTCCAGTGTCGCGACCCTAAGAAAAGTACGTCGAATCAATCGCCTCAATCGCAGTCGTCAAGATCAGTGTCGGAAAAGTGCCTTGAGCGTGTTGCGCGGGTTCCGACACGCGTTGCAGAGGTGGTGGAAGGGGGTTGAGAGGTTGATGTTTGGGGGCGAGTTCAGGAAAATCAAAGCGGCGTGAGAGGGAAGGCCAAGAGGTCGCGACCAGCAGCTGCGGGTGGCCCGTGCACTGCCAGCAGATTCTCCACCCGCTGACATAAGCTTGCAGTTCGTGACGGGACCGCATCTACAACTGTTGGTCTCGAGCACTGCCACCAGCAAACGGTAATTTTGATATTGACTCATGAAACGCTTGTTTATCACTCTCAAATTCAAAGAACATATCGACATCACCGCTTTGGCACTCCCTCCGACAGTTGGTTGTCATCGCCGCTGTAGCCCAAAGCTGGCCAATAAGAGCAGTTACCATAGTCGACCCCACTTTTCAGCTGCCACCCACTGGTTGCTGTCAAGCTAGGTACCTAGGTACTTGGTATACATCACACGGCGTGACTCTGGGGGCTTTCTGAAGCCATTGGGTGTACAAGCGGCACTTCAGCGTGTACGCATCGAGTCACGAGACACGCATCGAGCCTTCCAAGCCGCGTGTCAACATCTCTTGCAAGAAAGCGGTATTATCTTATCATTTGGTTGATTCTATCTCGTCATGCTACTTCTTCTTGGCTCTGGGCCTGGTGGCAGTCTTCTTGCTAACCTTGTCTTCCGGCGCTTCCAGTTCCCCATCACCGTCCTCCCCAGCGCTTCGTCTCCTCATCGTGCCCGTCGACACAGCCACAAATTCTTCTTCGCTGTCCGAGTCTCCGAGATTGAACAATATCGGCATCTGAAAACCCCCCGGCGGCTCGACGCCAGCGTGGCCCATTGTAACCACATCTACAGCCTCGTCCTCCTGGTCCAGCCGTCTCTTTTTGATTTCTTCCTGTGGATGAATGTCAAACTCGTCCTCCCGCTCCATGTACTCGACATTCTCCTCGACCTCCACAAAGTCGGGAGCTAGCGCCGACCACCGCTGCGGGCTCGTCACGGACCAAATATTGATGCGCCCTGTTTCCAGCCCACACGCAGCAAGTAGGGCCTTGGAGGGGTGCCACTCTATGACGCCTTGCTCCTCCTTGGGGCCCTCCAGCATGCGAACCAAACTGCCGTGACCGCGCTCCCAAATGTACAGCTCGTGGTTATTGTACGTAGACGCGACCACGTATTCACCCGTGCAGCTGAATGTGACATGGTTCCACGAGCATCTGTTGACCACGTCCTCGAACTTGTGTTCAATAGCCAGCTGTATCGTATCCGGATCCAGATCCTCTGCAGCAAGATTCGGCACGAGGAACGTCTTGATGACCTTGTCTTGTCCATTGACGAGCAGCTCCCTGCCTGAGCGGGTCAGCTTCAGCGTGGTCACGACGCCACTGCAGACGCGTGGGTGTGTATATATAATCTCAAATGTCTGGGTATCGATAATGTTGAGGTTACCCTTGTTGGTGCCCGCAAGGATGTGCTCGCCCGTATTCGTGTAGATGGCGACTGTGGTCATGTGGCGCGCGTCGTCCTTTTTCTGCTTTGCTTGTTTCGCTGCGTCGTCTTGGACATTATCTCTCCGCGGTGCGGAGGGTAGAATGTGTTTTTGCGCGATGATATCGGTGATATCGACGAGCATGGGTTGGTCTTCGTAGAGGGATACAACAAACTGATGGCTGCAACAATTCATCGTCAGCCATGTTCGTTTTGTCAAGGTTGCTGTATGCTTGTTCAGAGGGGAAACCAACTCACTGATTCCAAGGATGCAACTCGGCTATGTACACGGGCGCTTTGAAGCGTACCTCACGGTATCGCTTACCATCCTGCAAGTCCCAGAGGATGGCCTTCCACCCTTGACACGCTGACAAGAGGTATCGCCCGCATTTAGACCAGCTGAGTGATGATATGCTCTTGGAGTGGCCCCGCAGCTTGCGCGCGACACCCATAGTGTCAAGGTCCCAGATGACAACAGTGCCATCGACGCGCCCCGAGGCGAGGAAGTCGCCTTTGCGGTTGAAGCGCAGACATGTCGCATGTCCCGAGCGGATGGTATTTGTAATGTTCTCGGGGTAGTCCTGCAGCAGGTAGTCGTCGGACAGTAGAAGGTTCATCTTGGCGGAACGCGGCGTGCCTTGCTGGGAGGCTGGAGGCTGGAGTCGAGGGGTGGTGGCCCCATGGGTGCGGCGCGGTGGCTGGATCTTGGGTTGGTGTTGCAGAAAGAGGGAAGTTTGAGAGACCCTCCAGAACTTCTTTTCGGCAGTAGCACATGCAATCAAATTGATCTGCAGGGCTGATAGCTGCCTCCAGCAGCCAGGGGTGGAGCCTGTGTGACGCTGTTTCGCCGGAACCAGGGGAGCCCTTTACCCACTCTGCTACTAGAGGGGGTGGGGGAATGGGCAGGGATTAGGAGCCAGTACCAAGACAACCCCACTGAAGGGACCACTGTAAATAAATCATAAAGCCATGCCTTCTGCTTCCGCTGTTGAGTTCCGTTTCGAGACTGGAAGATCATAAGCCAAAGCAAGAACCACCGCCCCGCGCCTGATTCCAACAGCCTGATGCGCGCTCTTCGCTCCGTACTACTGACAACAAGCACAATTCTCAGGAAGCCTTGCAAGCAGCTGCGCAACCTCCATAATGGCAAATTCCAAGTGCGCCTCGTCTCGTCCCAAGCAGGGAAACTCTCGTCTGACTCACCGGCGCGTAGATGGGAGTATGTAAAGAACTTTGAGCAGCCAGACAACCTCCTGCCCAACACATGGATTGTGGTGAGGCTGGACGGGCGTGGATTCACAAAGTAGGGCTCTGTGGCGTCTCCCCGAGAACAAACAGATATGCTGCAGTAGATGCTGAACCATGACCAGGTTCGCAAACAAGTACGCATTCGAGAAGCCCAACGACAGAGCTGCGCTGGACTTAATGAACGAGGCAGCCAAGCTGGTTATGACAGACATTCCCGAGCTTATAATTGCATATGGCGTGAGCGATGAGTACAGGTACGCCGCCAACGTGCTTACCATGGCGAGAATTTGTGCCTGACTGCGTGCCAGCTTCGTCTTTCACAAGACTTGCAACCTATTTGAGAGACGGGAAGGGTGAGTTCGCGCCGGATCCAACGACAACAATCCAGCTGGACAGGTGACCCTGACATCTAGCAGAAAACTGGTGACGACGATTGTCTCGACATTCACATCCTACTACATCTTTCTTTGGTCCAAATACTTCCCGAACAAGCCGCTGTCCCCTCCTCTTCCCAGCTTCGATGGCCGAGCAGTGTGCTACCCGTCCGTGTCGAATCTGCGGGACTACATGAGCTGGAGGCAAGCAGACTGTGAGATATGCCCAGACGATGAATTCCTACTACCACTTGCCGTGCTGACCAGGCTAGGCCATATCAACAACCTTTACAACACAACTTTCTGGGCTCTGATCTTGCAAGGGGGCATGGATAACTACCAGGCTGATCAGGCTCTCTTGGTAAGTAGTCGTGGTCCCGAAGCGCTATTTGATCAGTTTACGCGGGTGCCAACCATTGCTACAGGGAACTGTCTCGAGTCAAAAGAACGAGATTCTCTTTTCACAGTTTGGGATCAACTACAACAATGAGCCGGAGATCAACAAGAAAGGAAGTGTGATCTTCCGAGACGTAGGTCGAAACCTCAGACATTATTGTTGAAGATGGAGCGCGGCATACTGCTGACAACTGTCAAAGTACGAACTTGTTGAGCCAGGGAGCCACAATGCCGCAGCAGAAGCTGAAGATCTGGCCGAGCCAGTCCCACAGTCCAAGACACAGGCTGAGAAGGAAAAGAAGAAGCGCGCAAAGGCCAAGGTGGTGATAGAACATCTGGACATTATCAAAGACGACTTCTGGGACCGACGGCCATGGATTCTGTCGAATAAGCCTGGCAAGACCCCCAAGGAGGGCTGAACGAGCCAAGGGCGCACTGCACAACAGTAGTACAGTGCTGGTTAGCAACAAGTACCCGAACATCCAAAGATTCGGGGGCGCACTGTTGTAACAATGGTAACAGGGCCGATTGCGCCGGTGCCGCATTGAAGAGTTGCTGGAAAGCGGTGCTCAAGTGGGGAATCCAATAGAGCTCCATGGAAGCATTCTGAATAGGCAGACAGCTCAGTCCCGAGGGCTGCGACGGAACCTTGTAGCCTTGAAGTATTCAAACCACAGTGCATGAAGCACCACCAGACCTTTGGTTGGACCAAAACCGCAATGTGTAACGTCTCTGCAATCTCAGCACAGGCGATGACGGTCAAGTAGGCATTCAGAGCAATCCTGGTCTCCCAGCAGCCATGAATGGACAGAAACCAGTCTGGGCTGTTCTGTTGAAATGCTGATTCCACCGTCGGCTGCTATCAGGGCGTCAATGGTGCTACCGGCTGGCGGGCAGGCGAGTTAGGCCCCGCTTAGGGTGGCCCTGAGACTCTGTGCCATAGCAGCACCGCGGTGCAAACAGGGGTCTACCCACTATGTTCTACTGCCTGTATTGAATTCCAAGCAGATTGCCGCTTGCCAGTCACGACTTGCTATGTACCGCCCTTTTAGCTGAGCACCGCTTTTGTCCTTTGCCCTCCCAGCAACCCAGCACCTACTTACATCATTTACCCTCGGCCTTTCTGCATCTCCTCTACCTCCTCCTCTCAGTCCTTGCGAAATCACGGGTTTCGTTGATCTTGGTCTACGCCCGCCCGCTCGTCTTACGCTCTTTGTCCTCTGGTGCAGCTGCGCCGCTGTCGGCTCGAGCGAACCTCTCCAACATCATCGACTGCGCGACGTCACTGATCTTACCACTCTCCAGAGCAACCGCCACCACTGCCACTACTGCCGATACCACGCCAAAGCAGTCATGGCCGACAACACAGAAGGCGCCGGTGATGCGCAAATCTCCTTCAAGGTCAAGGCCTCGGGCGACCGGAATCACAGCGTCTCGATGCCCGAGTCCGCCACCGTGCTGGACCTCAAGAACAAGCTTGCTACCGAGGAGTTTGAGAACATCACCATCGAGCGCCAGCGCCTCATCTACTCAGGCCGGGTCATGAAGAACGAAGACACCTTGGCCTCATACAAGATCAAGCCCGGCAATACCATTCACCTTGTCAAGAGCGCCGCCAGCAACCCGACGCCTGCTCCCAGCAGCGCAGCCTCGCAGCCGGTGCCTCAGGCCATTCCTAGCAACATGGCTGCTGGCACTTCTGCCGATAACATTCTTGCTGGTCTGACTGGCGCTCGCTTTGCCGGTCATGCTAATCTGCCCAGTGCCAACATGTTTGGTGCTGATGGTGGCGTACGCTGCCCCCTCTCTTATCTGTCTACACTCGATCGCCGTCCTCGCTCGCTTCTCTGTCCGTAGCGCTGACCAGTAGCTACTTGCTTCTAGATGGGTGCTCCTCCGAGCGAAGACCAGATGGCCGATATGCTCTCCAACCCGAACATTGCCCAGGCCATGAACGAGGCCCTCAACAACCCGCAGATGGTCGATTTAATGATTCAGTCCAACCCCATGCTCCGCAACAACCCACAAGCCCGCCAGATGATCCAGTCTCCCATGTTCCGCCAAATGCTCACGAACCCAGACTTGCTGCGACAAGCCGCTCAGATGCGTCGTGCCATGGGCGGAATGGGCGGCCCAGAGGCTTTCCCGGCACCAGGAGCCACAGATACAACCCCCGCAGGAGCCCCAGCTGCCGCTGGCACTCCAGGCCAGAACAATGCACAAAACCCCCCTCCATTCCCTGGACTGGAGATGTTTGGTCTGCCGGGTGCTGGAGGTGCCGGCGGCGCTGCCAGCAACCCGTTCATGGCCCTCATGAATCCCTTCGGTGCACCACCCGCGGTGCAGCCAGCACAAGGGGCAGCTGGGCACGCGCCTTCGTCTGGTGACAATGCTGCGGCTACCGGTGCCGCTCCTGCTGGCCAGACTGGCGGCAATCCCGCTGCAGCCAACCCATTTGGACTGTTCGGTATGCCGCAAGGCGGAGCCGCCAATCCCTATGGTGTTACACCCGAGCTGATGCAGCAATTCATGCAAATGATGGGTGGTGCGGGCGGAGCGGGCGAGCCTGCTGCGCCTGCAGACACCAGACCACCAGAGGAGCGTTACGCCGATCAACTTCGCCAGCTGAACGAGATGGGCTTCTTCGACTTTGACCAGAACGTGGCTGCACTGCGACGCAGCGGTGGCAACGTGCAAGGTGCTGTGAACTATCTGCTAGGAGGTTGAGCACATGATTTGGTGACCGAGTATACGAACGGACATGGACAATTATATGTTCTCGATTTGGATACATCTCCTCTGAATGTAGCAGAATATGGTCACATGGCATTTCTAATTCCTAGCACTTGGAGCCAGGCACGAGAGTGCATTTCATTCAACATCAGCGGCATGCGACAAATGGAGAGAGGACGCTTGAGACGGTTTCTCAAATAAGGCTTGGAGTCAGCCGTGAGTGCCTTGGGCCAGGTGTGTCTTGGGGGGGTTTTTTGGCCGTCATGGCCAAGCATTTTGGGTTTGTCGGGGCCAAGCAGGCATTTGAAGAGCGTGGGAGCCAACGGGGGGGCCTAATTAGCAATGCTCGAGTATGTCTATAGGCTTTGATATCCAAAAGACCCAGTCTCGCTAAAGCTGAATCTGCCATTTACTTTCAATGCGTTTCCCTGGTAAATTCCTAAAGTTTCTGCTTGGATGGTTTGAGGGAAATTGGTACAGACAATACAATGAGATGGTCCAGCTCAAGTTAAGGTGAGAACGGAGAATCGGCTTATTAAGCAGCTCTGGGAGACATTCACGACTGTCTTGGGAACACGGCTCTGGTCGTCTTTCAGGCACCACTGACTGGCGTTACGAGAGGCACAACGCTGGACAATATGTGATGTACAAGATTCGTCTGGCTTACCAAGACCGAGATTCCATGCCATTTCTCATGATGATCGAGAGCAAAACGACACGATGATCCAGGGCATTTTTTACGCCAGGTTCTTCCCACAGGAAGGTGAGACTCCCAAGTCATTCTCACGAGGCTTGTTCTGGCCTTCATGATCCTCAACGAGGCCATGTTTCATATTCCACAGCACAGACCGAGTTACTGACGCACTGCATGCAGGAACCAAGATTGTGGCTCAGTCGCCTCCGGGCTGCATCGTCCCCGTGGACTCGTCCCCACAGCGCAAGCCATGCCTCTTTGAATTCGAAGTGCTGCAAGAGTACATCATCCCGCGCAAGGGCTTCTTCAACCGCTACATTGCCGTCAACGACCCCGACTCCAAGTACGCCATCCTCGGGTTCCCCGTCGCCATCGCCGACCCCAAGTACCAGCGCAACGAGTTCATCTTCAACTTTGGCCTGGTCGTCGAGGCCGACAATGGCGACCAGATCCCCTACGAGCGCGTCGTGCGCCGCTTGGCCGTGACGTTTGCCGAGATGGAGAAGCAGAATGAGTATCTTAGCCGCGACGGCGAGGGCGCCGGTGATGGCGCCCGAAGGCCGATTGAGAGCTTGCTGGAGATTATCAAAGAGGACCTCAACAACTATGGAGAGTGCATGATACCAGTTGGTGAGTTTGTGTGTGAGATCAAACCCGAACCAAGCAACAGACTTTCTATTCAATCACCTTCAAACCTCAAAACACTCGTCAATCTTCCATACACCTCCCTCCCTCTCTCTCTCTCTCTACTCTTCATATACTTACAAACGCATTATATACACTGCCCCAATCCAGACGACGCAAACACAATCAACATGAAACTCTTCCCACACCACCGCACGCCGCCGGACGTCAAAGGCTGGCATGTCCCCGTCGCCAAGATGAAGTTCGCCGATGTCGTCGACCCAACCTGGGATCTGACGCTGCAAAAGGTCATTGCC
Source organism: Coniella lustricola (assembly GCA_003019895.1). Classification (NCBI taxonomy): domain Eukaryota; kingdom Fungi; phylum Ascomycota; class Sordariomycetes; order Diaporthales; family Schizoparmaceae; genus Coniella; species Coniella lustricola. The sequence continues at coordinate 18,918 of KZ678560.1, read as the reverse complement.
CACATTGACGGCGTCAGCGACGTCCGCCGCATCGCCTTTGCCGCCGACGTCTCGCTTGACTTGACCAAGCTCGCCCTGCGCCACTTGCTCTACTACGACACCATCCTCCTCCTCGACATGTTCTTCTTCGGCTCGTGCTATGCTCCGCGGCCGGGGATCCACGATTTCATCGCCAACGTCTCGAACGACGGTTACTATACCTCTAATACAACCGGACCTACGGAGGAGGATATCGCGGGTGGCGTCGGGATGAGCACTTCTGCTGGCGGCGGCGGCGGCGGCGGTAGTAGCGGGCTGACTGGCACCAGCGCAGCTGGCAGCGCGACGACTGGTGCTTCTCATGCGAGCGGCATCGCCATCGGCGCCGGCACAGGCAGCAGCGGCAACACCCTGGGCATCGTCGACGAGTGCGCCAACTACGTTTGCATCATGTCCTCTGGCCAGCGCGTGAGCAACTACCAGCTCATCAAGCTCATGACAACGTTCTGCGTCGGACGCACGGTTGCAGAGTGGCTGCGCCTGCACATGGATGCTGGGTTCGACGTGCTTCGGTACATTGACGTGCGCCGGCTGGTTCAATTTGGCGTTATCAAGGGGCTGCTGTATCGCGTGCACAAGTATGTCGTTAGCAAGCAGTACCTTGCTGCGCTGGTGACGGGCCAGAGTAGACCGCTTGGTAATGGTGCTGGTGGTACGACAACGACAACGACAACGACAAACAGTTATGGTAAGAAGAGCAGTACTGGTAGTGCTGGTGCTGGTGCTGGTGCTGGAGATCCGCTCCAAAAATATATGGACGGGATGCACAGCTTTGATCAAATCATCACGGAGATGAATTTGACGGATGGCGAGATCATGGATAAGTTGAAGAGCTTTGCTGCACCGACATATGATCTGACAGTGCTCTATCGGTAGAAGTTTCTGGGAAGATCTTGAGCAAATGATTGCAGCTTTCCTGACTGGGACGGAAAATAGTCTATCAAGCGCCGCGACCAAATGTGATCAGTCTTTCTCAACAGATGATCAGCTGCTATAGTTTGTATGTGCATGAATGAGGATTTTCTATTTTGATATTTAAACATGGCTTTTGCCAAAAGCTTGGCAGATCAAGAAACAACGCATCGGCTTCTCCTGCTTGTCATGTTGATCCAGGGACAGGGACGCAGATTTTCTTTCTTTCTCTTGTACACTAGATCAACTCGTCATCGTCCTTGATCAAGCCGGCCTCCTTTAACCGCTCCCACTTTTCGCGGAGCTGTTTGTTGGTCAATCCTTGGGTAGCCTCCGAGACTTGCTGCATGAGTGAGTGCTCCTCTTTGGTTACCTGACGCTGCTCAGTCTGCGCCCGCTGCTCAATCTCACGCATGCGCTCTCTCGCCTTGCGGAATGCTCCCGTGTTGGGCTGCCCAGGATATTGCCTGCCAGTCTTTGCATACTCCTCGTCGCTAATGAACTCGATGCACCGCAGGTTGTGCTTTCCTTTGCGCAACAGCAGGATCTTGCCGTCAATCAGGAATCTCGGCGTGTGCGAGGGATCCCACAGCGTGACGGGCGTATACATGAGCTGTTCAACCAGCATGCCCTTGTTCTCATGGGGTTTTTGGCCGGGGCTGCCGCCAATGTAGAGGCCACGCGCCTTGATGGTGCGGTGGGCGTCCGCGACGCTGGCAGAAAGTCCAGAGGCGTAGACAATGCGTGCCAGTGACTGCTCAAGGACGTGGAAAGGCAGCTGGATATCTGCCTTGGGGCGGTTGTCAACGGTCGAGTGCATATGGTCCGAGGCGCCGGGCTCATGCGCAAATGTAATTGGGATGTTGGCGCTCCCTCTATCCTGACCGTATACTGCGCGGTGCCTGATCTGGGTTTCCTGGGCTATCTTGTCGCCGTGGACAAGCGCAGACACTTCGTAGGCTAGGAGATGCTGCGCGACACGCTTCCGCGGGTCGGCATTGTGCTGCTCCATGGTCTTGGCGATGCTCTTGAGAGGCTGGAAGGTAAGAAGCTTGAGCAGCTGCTCCACCTCGGCGTCAGAGCGTCGCACCAAGTAACCATAGAAGTCAAAGGGCGAGGTCTGGAAAGGATCGAGCCAGATGGCGTTGCCTTCACTCTTGCCGAATTTTTTGCCGGCAGAATCGGTGAGCAGCGGCACTGTGAAGCCCATCGGCTGGTCCAATTCGCCGCGAGGCAGCTGATCGGCTTCGTTCGGTTCGGAGGCGACGCAGTGCTTGACTCCCTGGGCACCGGTCAGGATGTTGCCATATTGATCGGACCCGCCAACCTGCATCTGAACACCACGCTGCTTGTACAGCTCGTACCAGTCCCAAGCTTGCATGAGAGGGTAGGAGAACTCGGCAAAGGACATGCCCGAGCCCTCCTGGAGCCGTGTTTTGACGGAGTCGCGTCCCAGCAACGGGCCTACCCGCATCGGCGTTCCCAGGCGTTTCATGACTTCGAGCATGGGCAGCGAGTTCCACCACTGGTTGTTGTTGATAATGCCTTTCCTCCACGCCCAGTTCTTTTGGTACTGAAATCTCGCAGCAACCACCTCCATGTGAGCCCACAAGGCTTTCAGCTGATGCTGGATTCCCGCCAGATTCTGCACCAGTGTTGCAGACGACATGGCCGGGCGACCGTCAACTCTGCCCGTGGGATCGCCAATCTTGGCAGTCGAGCCGCCAATAATTGTGAAGGCGCCGTAGCCATGCATATAAGACCAAAACACCGGCATCATGGCGACCAGGTGGCCAATGTGGAGCGAATTTGCCGTCGGGTCGACACCACAGTATATGCCGATTCTCTTTTCTAACATGGTTTTACGGATCATCTCTGGACTTCTACATCAAGCAAGAGGGCGATTAGCCGTCAAGATGCAAAGACGGTAATGCGAAAAGAGACGCCAGGAAACCAACACTGGACAAGCTTACCTACCCTACGACATCTTTTACGAAACCTCGTTCTTGGAACTCGTCCCATATATGCCGCTTTCTGCCCGATCTGATTTCGTCTGCCGAGTATCGCCACTCGGCCTCAGCCACTTTGAGCTTGGCCATGTACTTTGTGCCAATCCATCGTCGTTGTGGCTGAACTGGAGTCGCGGCGCGGGACCGGAGGCACTCGCGGCACATGGCGACACGCGCCTGCAGGCCTCTGTAGGCAACGCTGGGAGCCATGGTGGAAAGCAGCGGCGATGATGATGAGAGCCCTAGAGGCTACACAGTAAAGGGAAAGCGAGGGCCGCTCAGCGCATCGGGAGGTAGAGGGACAAGGCTGTGTGGAAGTGTTGGGTGTTGCGACGTTGAGATCTGGATGCTGCCCATTATAGTGCGCAGCCTCGCGCCTCCCCAAATTTTGGACGAGAGCGACCTTATCGATAAACCACCGGGGCTGCGTCAACAAGCATGGAGACAAGGATGGGCCCTGTCTTGCTTACTAATCACTTCCAGCCAATCGTAAAGCTTCCGATTCTGCTTTGTGGCCCTCGGCAAGCCGTCGGCTAATGAGCATCGAGCGGCATCATCACGACAACGACCAGCGTCGATCCTGCCCACGCACAGTCGATCCGACCGCAGGCACGACTTTGCACTCTCCTCCCCGACGAAGCCTTCCAGCAGATTCGACCTGGCTGCCCTTCACCCTCTTCAACACATCACAATGGCATCCGCTATTCGCTCCTCTTTGCTGCGGCAGACTGCTGCTTTCGCTGCCGCACCCGCGACCCGGGCTGGCCCGTCGCTGCTCTCGTCCGCTGCCCGCACACAGCTCCTGCGCCCGGCCTTCAAGCCCAGCATCACCCAGATCACAGCCTTCCACGTCTCCAGCAGGAGAAATCTGCTGCCTCCTGGTCCCCGTATGTGATCCAATTATCTTTTGTGTAGACTTCCACAAGTCGTTCCTTTGCAATGCCAATGACGACGACAACGACGACGACGATGACGAAAAAGAAGTAGAATTCGAAGAAGAGGGAGTGGACATGATACAACTACGAAGATCAAGACAGCTGACCACAAGTGCTCTACGCGCACGCGCAAATATACAGAAGTCATCAAGGGTGGCGTCAACGACCCTGCCCCTGTGCCAGAGCCCTCGCCCTCCCATGGCCACTACCACTGGACATTTGAGCGCGGCCTGGCCGCTGCCCTCGTGCCACTGACCATGGCTCCAATTGCTTCGGGCGGTCTCAACCCCGTTCTCGACGCCTTCCTTGTCGGCACCCTGCTCGTGCACACCCACCTGGGCGTGCAGGCCATCATTATCGACTACGTGCCCACCTGGGGCTACCCCAAGCTCCGCAAGTTCTGCATGTGGGCGCTCAACGCTGCGACTCTTCTGACTGGCATTGGTCTGTACGAGTTTGAGACGACCGATGTCGGCCTAACGGAGGCTGTCAAGAGGATCTGGCAGGCATAGATATCTGAAGATGGTTGTGGCAATGCAGAAACAAGGAAAGAAGAGATAGCATTGGGGTTCTTTCAGGTTTGGTCTCGGGTCTTTTTACGCGTGCATGGTAGCTGGGAAAATACCCGGCATGTTGCTATGGATAGAGCGCGGACAATCTACAAGTTTGTTGTTTCAGGAAGCAGTCCAAGTGCACCACGAAAGTGCTTATTTGGCTTCCATGTCCAGTTCCAATGTGGTGTAAGGAAGAATTCAGACAACTCGTAGCTAAACTCTCTATGTCGGCAACAGGGCTGGTTGGCAGGTAGCCATTCGCTCAACTCTTGACCATGTGGAGAGAATTTGCAAAGGACACATAATCGCCTCAATTGGCGGAACCACAAAGAGACCAGCTGGATGTTGACGGCCAGGAAAGCTGTCCAGCCGTGATGTACCGTATAGGGCCAAGCATAATCTATTCGCTGATTCGGGTAAGTATCTACTTGTTGTTGAGCTTGCACAAGACTTGAGAAGGTAGTATACTGGCAATGCAATCTACCTACATGAGTAGGTAGTCTGAAACAAGAACCTCAAGAAATACTTGATCAGGGTCCATATGTTTCTGCTTGACCACAATATACTAATCAAGCATGAACCGTCTAAGTAGGTCCTCAAAGCCAGAGACAATTGCCATGCCTGGGTGCGCACAGCCTGGATTGTCTGATTAAAAGGCACGTGTTCTAATCATCGACCATCGAAGAGTGCGTTTATGACTCTCTCTCTCCCTCTCTCTATATGTACATATATATCCAGGCTGACTTGATACTAATCTAGTTCACTTCCAGATCACAATGTCTTCGTACAAATCATATTCCTCTACACTTCGCGTGACATGCAAAGGCTATATCTTGACTCTCGTCTCGTTATAAATTCATCGACGAAACAGCCTCGTTCATCCCGCCTATCATCTATCCCTCATAGCGCAACGGGCCAAGTAACCAGAAAAGAAGTGTTTCTCACATGCATCCAAGCTACAAAATGACTGTGTACCTAGATTAGTAAGTAAGCATGGAGAACAGTCAGTCCTCATCGAATCCTTCGCAGCCAAGGACCACCACCAGTGACCAGCACCAAACACCCCAGACCACAAGCATCATTGGCTGACTGGCCTCGGCTCTACTTTTACCAAAAAAGAAAATGACGTGGTCTTGTATGAGAGGTGTAGAAAGTGTGGGTCTCCTTTTCCTTTTTCTCTTGCCTCTCTTCACGCCGGCGTCTGTTTGAGGTTCAGCACCAAAGTGTTCGAAAGCAAGGATTCCGACCGGCAAGCGCTAGTCCTGCGTGGGTGAGGTGCAGCGTGCAGTGCAGTCGAAGGAGTGTTTTAAGAAGCTCCATATCCATCTGTGTAGAGGTATAAGTCTCGGCAAATGTAGGTCTGACTGGCGATGGCCATTCCGGCATGGGTGTGTACATTTCAGCTTAACATGAGTCCATCAATAACTCTCCGACCCATTTCATGCCGGACACATCCGATCATGCTTGTTATGTAGGCCACAGTGAAGCAAAGTACCGTACACGCCATGCTGCCCTAACCGACTCTGCGATTATCGATGTTGCGGTCTGAAAGCCTTCAGTCTCAGTTTCAGTCTTGCGGCTAGCAAAGACGCGCGACACACTTGAACATATCCACGTGAGGAAATTCCACTGTTGTTCTCATCGGCTCCCCCTCAAATCCACCGACATGGCGTCCTCCTCATGGGCGACTCCCACTGTCAATCTTCATCACCACAATGGCTCTTTTTTCCCTCCTCCTCTTCCTCAGGTCGAGCACATCATGCAGCGTGTGATTTCGGTGATAGCCTGTAAATTCTGCTGTATGAAGTTACAGCTGCTGCTGTTGCTAGCTGGCTGGCCGGCGTGCATGCGTCAGGGCCGCGTTTAGCGGTCGACCTGTGTAGGGGCCGATCACGGTGCAAGAAAAGAATACAACCGCCATTTGGTGTCAAAAGGGAAGGATATTGGTCAAGGCACTCCTTGGAACAAACGAAACTACCCCCTCCCTCCCACATCACCATCAACAAAATGTGGTCTAGCCTGTCTTGCCTGTCTCAAAGAAACACACACACACACCTCTTTCAAGGAACCGACACGACAAGAACTAGACAAATAACGACAGTAATATATCCCCAGCGCGTAACATAGTAATCCCGTACCTGGATCGAAAACATGCGCTGCAGACAGCAGCTGCAGCCACATGGTGGTGGGTCATTGATAATGGAAAGAAAACGGTCACTTGTCAAGTTCTTCCCGAAGCCAAGCGAAGCGGGATGATGTCTAGGTGGAAAGGAAAAAAGAAAAAGAAAAGAAAAGAAAAAACGTGCTGCGCGCTACTCATGCGGCCCTCGGATGCAAAGCCCAAAAGCAGCATGAAACCACATGTATCGTTGTTCAGGTGTGCCAAAAAGCAGGGCGTTGTACTGTGTTTCTGGGTATGCATGCACCTACGTTCAGGTACACTGCCACAAGGGTATGTTGGTAGCCGGATAGGTGTGTGGGCTGATAGGTAATTTGACATGAGTATGCACAAACGGTACTTTTGGCGCACCGTGGGCCTTGCAGCTTACAAGATAAATGTCCTCATCGACTACTAGGTAAGTACTGCCAGTCAATACTCCAACTCGGCGGCCTCCGGTGCGGGCACTTGCGAGCTTTCACATGTTGTATGAGAACAATCGTGTCCAGACAGATTGATCCCCGACTATTTTCTGGTTTCGTACCGACAATAACCCAAAAAAAAAAAAAAAAAAAAAAAAAAAAAAAAAAAAAAAAAAAAAAAAAAAAAAAAAAAAAAAAAAAAAGGGACTTTACCAACCAGCGGAAATAACGTGCGCATGGCAAGGACATCATGGAAAATCCCATTGGCAGTCGATGTTCTACCTGAGTATTTCTGGCAAATGTCAAAATCTTCAGCAGTCAAAAGAGCCTGACAATCTGGCACCTTGTCAGCGTGACTATAGCGGCTGTGAGTCTTGAAACCACCACAGACTATGACTTCACTCGTTCCACAAAGACAGCAACATTCTCATGGAGACCCGTTGCAATGCAGCTACTATGTAAAGTATACCACGCGGGCACTCAAGACGTCGTGACACCATCCCGAACACCTCCACAATCTGATGGTTGGCAACCTTATTTGCATCCTTGAGCCCTGGCGCCCGCTGTGCTACATATATACGAGCTTTGTTGTTTCGGCCATGCCCACTGCTGCCGCGATTCTTTGAAAATCAATAGATGTATGCATGGCTGGAGGATCCGTCCGAATGTAGAGTCTCCGAGTTTCGGCGCCCTTGGACACGACTATGCCAAATGCTGTCTGTGCAATAATTATATGTTTGCGCACTTGTAATGTTTGAAGACACGACCCACTACGAGTGCCAGGTTGCGTATACACCCGAACACTTGCTTGTCTTGATAGGTGGTCTCTTGGTGTTACTCATCCTCGTGGTGAAGAATGGAGAGGTACCATTGGTAGAACACATATAGCAACACATTGGACCGTTGGTCAGAACAACCGTGCGTGTTCCGCAATAAGCAGATCTGACGTCGTGAGACCTGACCCCGAGAACTCCACAGCAAGGGGGCTCATCGGTGCTATCCGAGAGACCTGAGTGGGTTGCTGCCACAACTTTTCTAGTGTGCAATTCCAACTGTAGCGGGCAGTCATTTACACACGTGAATGCAGGTACATACTTGGAGGTACGTTCAACTCTCCAATGTAGAGCCGTTGCCTCATTGGACAGGGAACGCCCGCATCCATTTTTGCGTAGCAAGTGTGGCTGCACGAGCAGCAACTATGCCTGTTTGGGAATATTGGATGCTGAAAGCGCTTTGCGGCCTCCAGCTGCACTCTTTCGCACCATCTCTAATTTGGGACGTGAACATACCACCCGTATCGGCGAGCCATTCTGCTGGCCCGGCCGGCGTCCAGCTGGCGGTCTTGTCCAATCTGGGGTATCAAGATAGGTGTTTGACGGTGATATTCTGACAACGCCTGCAGCAAGATGTCGTCATGACGGCCGCAGTAAGACATGGTGTGCTAGATGAGGGATTCATGCACCGAGAAAATTGAAAGCCGTGGCTTTGCATTTTTGACTTCCTCGCGCAACAAAGCATGCGCCTGTGGATACCAGAGGATCTGCTCCTGCGTCAAGAGCCGGTGATGCAACATCAGCCAGCAAAAGGCCCGGTGCACAGTGCACGGTGCATTGTTGGTTGGTGAAATTGACAAGACAAGCTGACGTGAGATTGAAGACATGCCGAGCCATTTCTGTGTTTGGCAGTAAACTACAGCCGCGCAAAAGTCATGTTTGAAATCGTTGTAAAGTACGTGATGTGATGAAAAGCCGGGGAAATGAGGTAACCTGAAGAAAGAATAGCAGTATGTAGTCGTGGGGGCTATGCTAAGTCGAAGCGCGTAGGTGGCACTGCAAAGCGGCTAACCCACGCAGTTCTGTGAGTAGGGCCATAGGGCTATGTTGGGCTGCAGGGCTGCGGCCACGGGTCAGCGACTCGGGTCCACGCTTGTGAACCTGGTACTGGCCGTCACCGCTGCAGTTGTTTCTACACATTGCCCTTGTGCATCGCCTCAACCACTGAAACAAGAGCTTCTCGAAGCATTCCTCCCTAGCGCAAGTGTCAAACCTCGGGAGCCCGTGACTGCATTGGGGGAACTACTCCACACCCCCCCCATAACGCTACCTCTCAGTAGCCCGATGCAGAGTAATGGGCTGTTGTGAGATGCTTCTACCAGAGATCGGTAACTGGCGAATTGAAGCATCGCCAGCCCAAATCGCGCTTGTTGATCTTGCATGACGCCGGATGCACTCGCAAATCTGGCACATCTAACCTGAAGCCAATTTGCGGCATCAATGCGTGCTTCTGTAAAGGACGATATTTCAGCCATCGTGCGTTGTCCTAGACAGGCGAATATTGTCGTCCTTTTTTTTTTTTTTCTCCCGCCGTTTGTAGCCCCTCACGGATTTTCAGCGGTGTGTTGTGTCGTACATTGTTAAATTGGCCATGGACTGGTTTTGCAAAACACAGAACTTGAACCTCGTGTCGTCAACACCACAGTAGCCATGCTCAAAAGATGAGAATGAGTGACATTTGGTGGTTGGTCTGGGTTGTCCTGCAAGTAGGTGGGCTGAGCAGCTCCGTCATAGTATGTATCTCCATGCGTCTGGATGCAGAACTGCACTGTTGGGTCATCCGCAAGGGGCTTTGCAGTGAGTACATGAGTACATTGCGCCGAGTCGCGACCGGGGTGACCTCGCAGCGCTGGACATATATATCAACCACCAACGTCGTCCTCAACGTTGCAATTGTTAAATAGACGCCAAGTCTCGCCAGTCGGTTGATCCGGAGTTTGGTGTTGTGCATCTTCATTTCTGCCTCGCATGCTTCAATAATTAATCAGTCAAGTACTGCCATTTCTTAATCATTCCAAAATGCAGGGCGTGGCTTTGCTCCAGTTACCGGCCTCGGACCCGCCATCACCTTCGTCTGACGGGGGAGCCAAATCGTCCAGAGTATGTTTGAATTGCCGGAGAAAGAAGAAGAAGTGCGACAAGAAGCTTCCGTCTTGTGGGAGGTGTACCTAGTGAGTTCAGGTCTTCCATACACTCAGAAGTGCTTCAAGGTAAGAATAAACTAACGGTGAGCAAGCTCCCTAGAATTTTGTCAGCACGAGGACGACCGGCTATCGTCGCGTCCCGTTGAGTCGCCGGCACGCTCAAGTTTCGAGACGTATGGCAACCTAAGTGTCACCGGGTCTTATGCCGTCCATCCATTCATAGGAAGCCAACACAGTCCGGTTATCAGCCCTGCCTTGTTTGAGCCTCTCGAAACAACCGAGAATGTGCACAACTATGTGTCTCGAAGCCTGGCTCATATGATAGGTGATCAAATGACAGCCAAAAGCGTTGCAAACCATTATTTTGGAACCATCAATGCCTGGTTCACCATCATTGAAAACACGAGCTTTGAAGAACGGCTGGACCGAATGTGGATAGAGCCCTCAGCCGAGACAGGACTGTTAATTATATGCATGCTCCTCATCGTCCGTTCGCCAGAAGAAACTACAGTGGTGTCGATGCAGAGCAGCCTTTACTACTCTGTCAAAACACTTTGGGGCATTGTGGCGGCCAAAACGCCCCTTTCAATATCCGTATTGCAGGCCAGCCTGCTGATATGCCTGTACGAAATCGGCCATTTGATGCCTCAACAAGCGTATCTCACGTTGAGCACTTGTGTCAGCATTGTGCGTGCATTTCGTTGGCTCGATGAGACGTTCTGGGCCCAGGATCAGTGGATCCTGAGGGCCAAGGAGTTGAAGCTGTGTTCGATCTTGTGGTGGGCCATGGTATTTTTGGAAAGGTGCGCAAGCTTGTGGTCTCTTCCTTAACATGTTGCAATAGAACTAACCAATTGCATAGTTGTCTTCAGACTCAAGAGCTGGGATATCCGCAGGTAGTCTCGAGCTTGTCGTTTGCGATCCCATTCCCTGAGACGTTCGATCCGCTGTTGCAATTGGTACAAGGCAGTCCGGCACCATACGAGGACAGTCTGAGATTTGCGGACGACGGCGACAGCAGGATAGAGACAATTGTTTTCCCGGAAGCCAAGTCCGCGTCGCTCTTGTGTCAAGTGCTGGCGCAGACGCGATCAGCGGCCGTTTCACCACAGATTCGCGAGCCTCTGCATGCTGCAGTGTTGGACCATGCCCGTGCGATCGTGTCGACACCTTGGAAGGATGGAAGTCGCTTTGGTGCGTTGAGCCTGGCGTACATGTAAGCGTGGTCCTTTCTGCCTGTGCAATTCTGAGCTTGTATGCTAAGACAGGTCAGTGCGGTGCTCAAGCTCAACCATCCTCACCTGAGCATTGACAGAAGCTCACAGATTGTGTTTGCGCCCAATGACCGAGTTGTCTTACAAAGTACCGTCCATGTCGTCGACTCCATCTGCCACAGCGCACAGCTCATCACATCGTCATCTGGCAGTCTTTCCTTTTTGGGGCCCTTGGTGCCAACGTTGGCGCACAGCGTGTTTCTGGCGTCCAAGGTTCTTGTTGAATCAGGGGGGGTTCTGGCCCAGGGAGTCGATTTCTCGGCAAAACTCCAACTCCTTCGCAGCTGTCTTGAATTGTTTGCCAAGCGGTGGAGGGTCGCTGGTGAGTCGTGTACACCCATTGACAGGCTGCGAAAGCTGCCAAGCTGAGAGCAAGGCCGACTAACATGAGACAGACCGATATGTGCAAGCACTCAACGCCGCTATTCAGGCTCAGATGGCTCAGATGTGAGACCACCAGCGATTGACGAATTTCGAACGACGAACGATGATATGGCTGTGGTGATCCGGTGGGCAGGAACCCCGGCTGGCGACCAGAGAGATATTGCCATGGCGGCTTATGAGCGTGCTAGACACGCGCGGGAAAAGAACAAGATGCTCAGGCTGGCACTATTGGCGCTGTGGTGGGTAATTTGAGGATGTTTTGCGTTGGCTGGGTCCAAGATGCGCGGCTTGGAAGGCATTGGGGCGTTGTCGAGCCCCAGGTGGGCCGGCAGCAAAAATGGTGAGTACAGGAAACTGCCCAGTTGGTCTCCTGCTGCTGGCAGCTGAGACGGAAGGTAATTCTCGTTACAAGGTTGTGGTTCTGTGTGCTTGTATGAGAATCGCCACGTTAGAGGCACGTTAGAGCGACGAAATTTGGAAGCTGCCGGTCAGCAGACGAGGAAGGCAGTTCCTGCTGTTTTGAATGGGCAATAAAAGAGCAATTTGAGCTACAAGTCGCTGTAGCAATCACAAGCGCGCTTCCCTTGGACATTTGGAATCGCATGGCAAATTACGTAAATCAGCTACTTTGGTACATTGGACATCTCAGACCACCATGGTTTCAGATACTGAGGTACCCGTGAACCCAAGTGACGACGTGAGTACCTAAGCGGGAGCACTCCCAACTAAGTACCGAGTAGGTAACCTTGGAAGTGACACACCACCTTGATACAGCTTTAATCACCGCATATCATTGGAATTAATTGCTTGGAGACATGTCCAGTATTGAGGTGCAAGCAATGGTGGCTGCCGTTTGCGCTCTCGCGTCGATACTTAAGACACATCTGCTCCGCCAGTCACAATGGATGACTAAACACCTCGGAAGGCAATCTTGGAAGCGTTCTACTATATAGGTTCCAGCACATTTCCAGCATCGTACATGCCTTATCTGAGCTCGAAGCACCACGCCCGGCTGCAACACCTCAACCTGTTCTCGAGGCCCAAGTGCGCTACTTCAGTCGGAGATTCGCTTCGTTCCGGTCGACTGTCCAGCGGCCCGAGAGCCTTGGCATGGTCTTCCTGGCACGTCAGAAAAGTCGGTGGGGTGGCCTAGCACAAAGCCAAAACAGCACCATTTGCGATCAACGTTGGACCCGGAACGAGAGAGATGGAGAACGTTGCGAACAGTGGCTCACCGCACATCAAACGCGGAGCCCACTTACGTGAACGACAATAACGAAGCCGGCCCCTGGCTGATCTGTCAAGGCTACGGCTGGTGTTTTTGTCTCACCGTCACTGCCAAGCTGTGCGTGAAGGCTGCCTCGTTCAAGACCATCCAACATTCAGATGCAAAAGGCGGTGCGTGTCAGGCTAAGAGCGCGAGCCCACGCATTGCATTCCATCTTTGGTCCTATTTGGACGAGACTCACCGCCACATCAGGCCAACAGATGCGGCATCTGCACGTCCTGATCGTTCGTCGCCGTGTCCGACTGTCCATAGTCCGTCAACAAGGGTTCCTGGACTTGATGCGCATCTGTCGAATCTGTACTCAGCCAGATGTGGAAATGACTTGTATATGATTATTCACCCCGCCAAGATACGAGAAGTGGTTGCAGAAGCGGATGCCAATGCTCTCTCTAGTGCTATCTCGTCAGTTTGACCGCGCTGTCAAGGCCTGTCGATGGTCCAAAAGTCACAATGGATACTGTCTGAAGCAGGTGAAGCTGGGTGGGTCGTCATCGCCATATGGCGTGCCGCACCCCAGGCTTCAGAGTACCGTACTGACAACATGTTGCGATCGTGGGAGCCAATCGAGCCGAGGTCAAATCGCTGATGTCCACACAGCAAGCGACCAAACATGACATGATACAGTCTTTGGGCTCAGCTTGAAGGACGACCAAGAGCCTGCGTGCAGGTGGCCAAGGATCCGACGAGGTATTCGAATGTGTGCCTGATCGGGAACTGGGTGTCTCGCACGGATTTGACGCTGGGAACTGCATTTACCCAACCCACATCGTATGCAGGTCGTCTCACCCCCTGTCCACTCGTGTTTTCTCGCAGAACCTCTCATGTCCAGTGAATACAGACAGCGTTATGTCATTTCTGCTTTACCTTGCATATGCTGCTGGTTGGGATCTTAGGCCAGGGGCCTTGTACATATGCAGCCTTGCTCTTCTCAACACCCCGGGACCTGTAAGTCTCCGCCAGAATGTTCTACACCAACCACCTTGACTTCTTGCATTCTGCTCCTGCTTCTGCTCCCGCATTGAGCATGGACTGCTCCCTCACCTGCTTCACCTTGGTCGAGTGACCCATCGTGGACATGCGCTGGGAAGATCCTTGCTGCCCGACGCCGGTCACCGTCAGCGTCCAGCAAGTCATCGCCATGCTTGGTACTTATATATTTCCTTTTTCGGCCACGCTCAGTCCTCATCGTCTCCTAGGCTTCTGGCTGCACCTCATCTTCATAATTACTTGGCACAAAACACCAATCCACTTCTCTTTTGATCTCTTTGTGGCAGTTTGCAAAAAGACAATCTTACTATCAATACTTCAGAGAGAATCCATCCCGAGATGAACAACATACCCACTACTTATCCGCCTTCCCGCAAGTCGCGCAAAGCCGCCAGCCTTTCCCAGGTCTATTTTTCCAATGCTGTCTACTTTCCCAATCACAGAATCTACAATGGAGATACACCAGGTTCAATGAACTACAATTGCATCAGCACAGTCTATTACTGCTTTGCCAATGTTGCAACAGACGGTGGTGTTTTTGTGAGTAAGCACTGGCATCAGATGTCTGCAAATCCGCTACTAATTGCTACTCATAGTTGAGCGATGAGTACGCAGATGTTCGATCGCCTTGTGATGGAGTTTCAGGTGGTCTCGGATCTCTGATGCATCTGAAGCAAAAGCATCCTCACCTTCAGGTCATTCTGTCTGTCGGAGGCCCCCACTCGAGTCAAATTTTCGCCACGGTTGCGGCCAGTGCAGTACTACGCGATAACTTTGCGAGGTCATGCAAAGACCTTGTAGATGCTTCAGGACTGGATGGGATAGACAGTAGGGCTCCGCATGTCGTCTCTATGGTTTGACATCAGCTTACGCATGGCTCTCAGTTGTGTGGCAATGGCCCATGGGTGCTCTCCAGGGCGCCAACTTTGTGGCGCTATTGGCTGCAATCCGCATGTATTTGCCGGAAGAACACTATCTGCTCACAGCTGCACTGCCAGCTGCGCAGGTCGTGCTCAGTGCCATCGACGTCCAGCGTGCTGCAGAATATCTGGACTTGCTCAACCTCATGGCTTTCGACATGTACGGAGCCTGGAGCTCCAGATCAGGCCACCACGCTCAATTGTATCCAGCGACGCACAAGGAAGATGAGAGCTTCTCGGGCTCTTTTGCGGTTTCCTGCCTCCTGTCTCAGGGTTTTCCAGCTAAGAAGATCCTGTTTGGCATTCCTTGCTTTGGCCGACACTTTCCGGGTGTAACAAGCACGGGACAGAGTTTCAGCAGGCCAAGTGGCGATGGCACGGTGGACTATTTACAGTTACCGCGCAAAGGCAGCAAAGAGATTGTGGACAGGAGAGCATGTGCAGCCTTTTGTGTAGGTAGCAGCGGCAGCAGCAACAGTTCTGGATTCATTACCTACGATAACCCGGAGACGGTGAAGGCCAAGGCTGCTTTTGTGAAGCAGAAGGGCCTGGGAGTGAGTTCTTCTTCATTTTGTTTCAAATATCTTCTCAGCACACTACATAATCACACCGGGAACTAATGCTTCACTCTCTTTTCAGGGCCTCTTTTATTGGACAGGGCCGGCGGATGCCAAAGATGGCAAGCGGAGTTTGATTGCATCTGGATTCAAAGCACTCCACAGTTCTGGATGATTATTAATATGACTTGGGAGCGTTTTGGTTTCTTGGGTGGATTGGATTTATGGGTTTGATGCATCGCTCACATTGGTGCCAGGAATATGGGTTGAGGTTTCCAAAAATCGGCGGTCTGGGTACTAGAGCATGGGCGCTTCGGATGGACAACAGCACTTGAGGATATGCACTTGACAGGAAAATGACAGGATGATTCTTATGGTCTAGAGAATTGGCGTTGCATCAATCGATTTGAATGGAGGAGCTGGTGAGCAAAGAAGCGTACTCGACATCGACGAATCGGATGCCGTTATGCAGTATGACAATAGATCTACTTGGTCGGATTCGGTATTACAAACTATCATTGTTACGTGGACATAACATAAAAAAGTATACTCAAATCGAGCCCGGTATCAACAGTGAAGGCTCCGTGAAGGACAAGACCATACATGCAATGCAATGCAACCCAAACCTTTGCCGACCAACATGCACATCATCCCTTCTTGATGGGTTATGGATTGCTCACGCGCTGTGTCGTCATCCAGCCGAGCAAACGATTTCTTTGGCCCTTCTTCTCTTTTTCGCAGCCCTGCTGAAGTACGGTCGGTCTGTTGAGCATGCTTGCAGAAAAGCTGAAACAGCGGGACACGTGTGATTGATTGAGATGCGAAGAGAATCTGTTACAATTACAAGTATTGTTACTCCAAAAGGTGCATAGGAGAGATTGGCATATCCAATGGAAGATACGAGGAACGAGCTGTGATGAAGCAGATGCCAGACGAGGCAGACTCTTCAGCCGTGGACCTGCATATGTGTTTAGGACTTGTGACATCCAAAAGCCAGACTATCCCCCGTTCTCGCTCTTGTTGTACCGAGCGGTTCGTCGATCAGTCACCCCAAACACCAATTTCTGGTTCTTTCGTCATTCCCGCAAAACAAGATGTGAGAAGATCCTATCAATGGACCTGTCTTGATAAACTGAGGTCGCATGGGTTGTGTTGGGCAGCGAGTGATGTTTCACAAGGACCTGAAACAAATGCCATGCTGGGCTACAGTACTACCGCTCGGGTGCGTGCATCAGTGGTTGGGCTGGGTACGCACTACTATGTACTGGGAGTATCGGTGCAAGTAAGTACCTAGGTACCCAAGTACTGGGTATCTAGTTGGCTGAGCAGTTATTCAGGGCAATGTTGTGGGCGAAAATTGCCATGTATTACAGGGCTTACATCTGCTGTCAGTTTAGCACAGCAGCCCCGTCAACTTAGTCACACCAGCACGTAGCAAGGGGAGCCCCTGGAGCTGCCACTGAACTACGCTGTCTCACATGCAACGTCGCTGGACGGGCACTGGACTTGTCCAAACCACCACCAAGCAGCCATGAATATCATCCAGGGTACCAACCTGCAGGGCACCAACCCCCTCGACCCATCATCTCTCGATGCAGGTATGTCAGTTGGCGTGCTCGTGTAGCCAACAACCTCAAATCATCCTCCAGGGATCCATCGCTCACGTGCAATCTGGCCAGTCGACTACGATCCCATCGACCATCTCAACGCCCTCTTCTCGCACCCTTCCGCCGCCGTGTCGTCGATCTCCCGCGTGTCGACAAGCCTGCAAGCCCACAAAGACGACCTCTCCGCTTCCATATCCGCCCAAGAGACCTCGCAAGCATGGCGGCCCAACTCCTCGCTCGAGCGCATGCAGACCGCCCAGGTCGAGCTGGCCTCGCTCTTCCAGCGCATCGAAGGCGTGCGCACCCGCGCCCAGCAGACAGAACGTGATATCACCACAATGACAGCCGAGATCAAGCGCCTCGATGGCTCAAAACGCAACCTGACCCTCAGCATGACGGCCCTCAAGCGCCTGCAGATGCTGACGACCGCCTACGAGCAGCTGCGCGGCTTGGCCCGCACGCGCCAATACCGCGAGTGTGCTGGCCTGCTGCTCGCGGTGCTACAGCTTATGAAGCACTTCAACAGCTACCGCAGTATTGAGCAGATTGCTGTGCTCAGCCGCAACGTCGCCGAGCTGCAGAGGGAGCTGCTGGAGCAGGTCTGCGAGGACTTTGAAATGGCCTTTGCCAAGGGCGAGGTTTCGACACGGCGCGGCATGCTGGTCGAAGCATGTCTGGTTGCTGATGCGCTGGGCGACAGTGCAAAGAGCAGGATCGTGACGTGGTACATTAATACCGAGCTGAGGGAGTACCGCCAAGTATTCAGGGGCAACGACGAGGCTGGCAACTTGGACAATATTGGAAGACGATATGCCTGGTTCAAGCGCATGCTCAAGACCCACGACGACGAGCATTCTGTCATTTTCCCGCCTCATTGGAGGGTGAATGAGATGCTGGCCATAGCGTTCTGCGATGGCACAAGGCAAGACTTCAAGACTATTCTCGAAAAGAGCATGAGGCGGACCGACGGCAACAAAATCGATGTCAACTTGCTGCTCAGTTGTTTGCAAGAGACCATGGACTTTGAGCAAGGGCTTGAGAAGCGGTTCGAGGCTGGACTGCCACGTGCCAGTATCGATACTCTCAGCTCCGCAGACGACCGTACACAAAACTTCAACGGGTCGATCTCCGTGGCATTCGAGCCATATCTGAGCCTCTGGGTCGAATCTCAAGACAAGACGCTGGCTGTCATGATTCCACAGTACAAGAATGGCATCCTCATTCCAGAAGATGAGGAGTTTTCGACTAGTGCCGTCATCCCTTCGGCCATTGAGCTCTTTCAATTTTACAAGATCACGTTATCTCAATGCGCCAAATTGTCGACTGGCGAACGGCTGTATGACCTGGCCAAGATTCTGGCCAAGTACCTCGAGGAATATGCGCAACAGGTTCTGCTGGGCTACCTGCAGCGCGGAGGCCTCCAAGGACCGAGCCTCAAGGATGTCGTCTTGGTCCTGAACACCGCGGATTTCTGGCACACAAACACAAACCAGCTGGAAGAGAACATCAAGAAACGCATAGACCCTGAGCTCAAACCCAAGATCGACCTGTCCTCCCAGGCAGATACTTTTCTGGGCGTGGCGAGTGCCTCGGTTCAGGCCTTGGTGCAGAAAGTCGAGGCTGATTGCGAGGGACCGTGGAGAGAGATGAGGAATACAAACTGGCGAGACATGGAGAGCGTAGGCGACACAAGCTCATATGTCAGCGAGCTCCTGAAGCACGTCAACGCCCAAGCCCAAGAAATTCTCTCCCTGATTGTCAAACAACAATACGCGAGAGCCTTTTGCGACAAGTTGGTAGACCGCCTCGCCGTGGCTTATATCAGCAACATTGTATTGTGCCGGCCAATCTCCGAAGGGGGTGCTGAACAGGTACATCCCTTTTTTTTTTTTTTT
>KZ678559.1:0-49390 GCA_003019895.1 Coniella lustricola | reverse complement strand
AAGAACAACAAGAACAACAAGAACAACAAGAACAACAACAAGAACCCACCGTCAAAGTTGATGGTGCCATCGCCGTCCAGGTCGACCTCGCTGATGATCTTGGCTACCTCGTCGTCCGAGATGGACGGGTTCGTCTTGCGCATGACACGGCCGAATTCCTCGGCCGAGATGTTGCCTCCGCGGTCCTGGTCCTAGATGTGTGTGTGGACAGATGGAATTAATGGATTGCATATTCTCAGCCAAAAAAACCCCCTCCTCCTCGTCCTTGTGCTGTGATTTTCTTTTTTTTTTCTTTTTGTCTCTTATTTTTCACATGTTCTGCCATGTACGCAACACACACACACACAACACACACACACTCAACACACACACCAACCCGCCACAGGAACTCACATATTCGTTGAAGCAGTCCCGGAAGATGGCAATCTCCTCGGGGCTCAGCTGTCTTGTCTCGGCCTGTGCATCGTGTCAGTCAGTCGGTCAGAGTGAAAACCTCGAGAATAGGGGCATCCATCCACACAAGTATACCAGCGCGCCAGATTCCCCCGAAGACGGACTGACCATGGTGAATGTGATGAACACGATCAAGAGCACTGCAAAGCACAATCTGAACAAAAACAGACAGGATGGACAACAGCAGCAACAACAACAATAACAATCCTCAAACAAGTCCAGCCTACTCGATCGGACGCCACGGTCGTTCAATCCAGCGACTTTTATGAGTCCTATCCCATCCGCTCAGTGGTCACAGGGAAAAGGGGGGCACGGACTTGATTAATGTCGATTCAACGCAGTCCCACGGCCCCATACAAAGTCCAATCAACCCATGCAACCAATGGTGGCAGTGAGGAGGAGGAGCCCCTCCGTTGTGGCGCATGGCTGGTGGAGACAGGACAGGAACTTGACTCCAAAGGTTGGGCGATCAAATTGATTCATCAAATCGGGTCGAACCCAAGTAGACGTAGGAGTCAAGTGTCCCATAAAACTGGTTCTCGAAACACACAAACCTCCATGCGGCTGGTGCGCTCTCTCTTGGGGGGGGGTGTCCCAATTTGCTTTCTCATTCATCCTTGCCCGGATATCACATGCCGAATGGTACTGACTGGGCTGGGCTCTGGACGGCTTTCACAATTGGCATGTCTGCTGGGCCCGTTGCTTGTTTCAGCAGGACAAGAGGGCCGGGAAAACACCATGAGACTGTTTGTTGATGGAGATGTCTTGATGGATCAAGCACTGGATATATCTGCATATTGACACTGGCTTTGGAACATGAGCTATACCCCTCCGTTTGACCAACCAGACAATTTCTGCTACTACACTACACAAAGCCCCTGACTTGCTTGACCACATCTCTCCTCCTCCTCCTCCTCCTACGACGACGACGACGACGAAGGAATGTCGCAAGAGCCTCCGATATTCTCCGCATATGTCACGCTGTTGAACTCGGTGTTGATCGACTTGAGCTTCCACCAGTTCTCCTGGCACTCAAAGCCCAGGATGCTGATGCCGCGCACAGGCGTGGCGAACGTCTGCTCCCAGATGACCGCCAGCGCGTCCTCGTCGCAGTCCTCGTCGGCCACCAGCGCGCGCGCCGAGGTGATCTGCAGCGGCACCGCCGGCAGCGCCGCCTGCGCGGCCATGAAGGCCTGCTTGCTGGAAAAGGTGACGGAGCCGATCGGGATGCCCGCCAGCACGTTGATGCTGTCGGACGTGTCGGTGAAGTCGTCGGCAATAAAGGCTTGGGCAAACTCGTCCGTGTAGTTGCCAATCACCTGCGCGTAGGCCTGCGCAAGGAAGTCGACCAGGGACGGCGTCGAGGCCAGCGTGCCGGTGCACGTGACGAGGGCATTGTTGATGCTCGAGTCGCTCGAGTCGCTCGGGGCCGCGAGGACGGCGGTGGCAAAGACGGCAGCGAGATGGAAGCGCATGGTGAAGAGCGGCGGCGTTTGCGTTGAGGATATATATGTATATATGTATATATGTATATATAGATATATAGATATATATATGTGTGTGTGTGTGTATATATATGTAATACTCCCAGCAAGTGAGCAAGTGATACACGGACGATAGAGACAGGGCGGCCAAGACGAGCAATACAACAAGATGCTCAAGAGTGTGATGAACGAGAGACGAGACGGAGCAGGTCAAGATGTCTGTGGACAGACCAGGATTGCTTCACTGTGCTTCAAGAAACAAAAGAGTGATGACGATGTGGGAGGTGTCTGCAAGTGTTGGGGAGAGAGCCTCCAGCAACGGCAGACATGACGACTTTCTTATACTTGAGGAATTGTCCCAAAGCCCTGGCTCACGCCGGCGTCTGGTGCAGCCTCCCGGACGCTGGCCCTGGTGGCTGGCCCGCGAGGTGGCCTCAGCTCATGCATGTTGTTCTCTTGTCGTTCTCGTCCACAACCCGAACACAGTCAGCCCTCGCTCTGTTGTTGTTGTTGTTATTGTTGTTGAGGCGGAGGCGGAGGAGGAGGAGGAGGCCGAGGCGACGGAGCGAAAATGCAACGAGTTCATTGTCCCGCTTGCAGATCAGGTGCATACTGGAAGCGTGCGAGGACTGGGGGCACGAACCCAGAAACATGCAACCGGGATCGGGGAGAAGCAAAGACGTCGACATTCCACAGCATGTGCGAGGAATGAAGGAGGGCTGCTCGAAAATTGCCTCGTCGGCGCGACGACCAGTGACCTCAGCCCGGATCCGCTCCCGCTTGCTTTGACCGCTTCAGCTTGACGACAACCCTCACGCACGAATAGATGAGCGGGGACTCGATCAAGACGGTCGAGACGGTCTAGACGGTCTAGAAGGAGGCCAAGGCAAGCCTGACGACGCCGCCGCCGCCGTCGGAAGAGAACCATCAAGCCACCCCCATGAATCCAGCGGCTGGGTTGGCAGTGGTCAATGTTTGTTGGTGGGTTTATAACGAATTCAAAGTCAGCCAGCCCAAGCCTAAGCAAGACAAAGTGCAGATATGCCGCTCGGAATGGTTACACAGCCCCGTCCACGAGGCGGTTTGCTGCGAACAACATCTGACTTTAAAGTCGAGCATAAGCCGGCCACCACCAAGTCGGGACCGTTCTAGTTTGGACGGATGCATGTCAGGGCCAAAAGATGCATGCTGCCGCCAGCCTATCTGGAAGAATGTCAACATGTGGTGCTCCGACAGGTTGCACATTTGCTCGGGATGAGCCCAGCCTGTCACAGGGAAACAAAACAAAAAAACAAAAACGCCGTGGCCCATCGCATCGGGTTCCCTGGTCTTGGCAAAAAGGTGAATCTCGATCACGCTGGCATGTTCAGGTCGCATGTTGTTTGTTCTTTGCTGGGGAAAGAAAAAGACTTGTATCTCCTCGGTTCCGACCTGGACGCTGGCGGGTTCCCAAACGGCCTCCTCCTCCTCCTCCTCCTCCTACTCCTCCTACTCCTCAGCTTTCGAGGGTCTGACGTGCGGTCGCGCAGTACAACACTTGCACAGCAGCAGACAACACAGCAGGAGACAACACAGCAGTTGTCGTGCAATGCACTGCTATCTTGTGTTCAAGCATCACAGCATATGCAGCCAGGGCGCACGTCTCCGTCATCACAAGACCAACACTCGGTCTCCTGTCTTTTGCTCGCACGCGCCACGCTGGCTGCTGCTGCTGCTGCTGGTCGACATGCACACAAGAACTGTGCTGTTGCCGTCGGTCAAGGCCTGTGTTTGCAATTGTAGGGACCAGTCCAATCCAGAGAGCCGTGGAATTTGGATGACCACATGGGTTGAAAGCAAAACGTCACAAAACAACGAAAAAGAAAGAGAAAAGAAAAGAAAAAAGAGGGGGAAGGGCATTCTAAGCCGCACACACACACACACAGACACACATGTCTCGGCCCAAAGTAAACCGCCAGTCCGCCCTCTTGTACTCTCTCAGGACCGGGCCAAAAGTCCAGCCTTTGCATCATAGAGCACACTTGTCACTGCTGTGTGTGTGTGTGTGTACTCACTCAAGTGTCGCTGACGGACCGCTCTGGCACGTTTTACATAACACAAACGCTGTCAACACACTTGTCTCGGGCGCACACAGTTTTGTGTTTTTGCTCCAAACTGGCCGGGGCCAACTGTGCGTTGGACAATCTCCAAGAAACGTCGCTAAGAAAACGTGCAAAGACAGTTCTCAAATGTGCAGTGCCCTTCTCATGTGCTTGGCTGCTTGAGTCTTTTCCAGAGCGGAGGCATTGCCTCCACATAAAAGATCCTCAGCTGGGAGAAACACAGTTGGCAGTCAGCCTTGAACACTGAACCGACGAGCAACCGGTCTTGTCCCGTCATGAAAGAGGACCTGATGGTAGGTTCGCAGTGGAAACGCCGCGGCTGGTTGGAACTACTCCGAACGAGGAATGCCATGACAATCATCACCGACGGTCGCCAGCTTGGCTACCCAGCTCGACCCAGTCGACACAAAACCGAATAGGAGACACCAATTCGTTGACCCATCACAAACTTGGCAAGTCTGGGCCTCTAATGGCACGCAGTTGCGAAAGCAACACACAAGCCAAAGCCCAACAACTCCCGCTCTTGCGATCCGAATCGCAAACGAGTACGCAAAGCCAAAACACCGGGACTCAGCAAACGCCACGGACCAAATCGCCCTCAAGTTCATTACCGACTCTGTTGGATCCATAGCACCGCTGCATGGCAAGCACCCAACCGACTGATTGACTGACTGCTCAAGCTCTACAGTAGTGCTCCTCCTCTCCTGCACATACATGTACACAATTGATGGACCAATTGAGGCAGCTCAACATCCACACTCGTTCCAAGAAGCGTATACAATATCATCCATTCGACACTCCCTTTTCTTTTCCCATAGTCCAGACGCTAGACGCCAAGCTGCCCGCCATCCCAATAGCCGCAGCGCGCAATATCCCTCTCGCCATCAAACACGAACAAGTGGATCCCCCCAAGGAACCAAATCATTTCACATCACAACGCCCGGGGATAATACGAGCATCTTGCGCGCGCAGCCAGTTGCCAGTTGCCAGTCACACACTACATACACTACATACACAACTTACAAACTATACAAGAGAGAGAGAGAGAGAGAGAGAGTGCGTGTGTGTGTGTGTATGGGTTGGGTGACATGAACGTCCTGTCTAATATCACTTTTCCCTCTTATATCACTCACTTAATTCCCGAGCTGTTTTGGAATCCCTCGATATAATTTCAAGATTTGGGCCGGTGGGGATCCAATATTTGATCTTATAAGCGACTACTCACTTAGGAACATAGCCATGGACACCATATAACCCTACATTGATACGAACAGCAAAACTACTACCCCAGCTCTATTTATATATGTATGTGTATGTATATATGTATATATATATATATATATACATACATACACACATATATGACTAGCAAAAGTTTATCAAATCCGGTACCACTCACTACAAGCGAGCATGGATTGGTTGCTTCTAGCAGGAAGCGCGCTTTATTTATATCCACGACATCGTACAACGGCAAAGCGAAAAGGCTCAATCAATCCTCTATTGTCAATCTCTCCTTCGTAGACCTGTCGAGGAATTTCATTCAGAAATTCCATCGGCAGCCATCCGCGCGCAACCCCTTGCTTACTCACTCCCCAGCAATGGCCACCGTGAGCCCAAAGCAGTGCCGAAAGGTCCGACTTTGCCGTCCTCCATCCCATTGGTATGGATGGGTATGGGGGAAAACAGGCCACTTCCACAGGCAGTGCAGGTCTTGTTCATACAGAACTTGTACTCGCGCTTCGTTCGTTGCTCAGCAAGATTCGAGCCCATTTCCCGTGACCGTGTCTGTCAACAAGATCGCAAGCTAGAAATCAAATCAGGAGACCAAAAACATCATGCTCAACCGATAAGACTACTGCGTAGAACAAAAAAGCCATCAGATCCGCTGGCTACATGGTACCACCCCTCAACTAACGATCCCTCATCTCTTCTCTCTGCCCCGGCCTTAACCCGCGCTAGGTTTAGCTTCAGGGCAGCGTGCTGCCAGGGCCCACCTCCCCCCCGGCCGAGCAGCATGGTTGGATGCACATCAAAACCCCCCACCATAATCCACTGGAAGGAGAGAAGAAGGACGGAGGACCGCCGAGCAGGCCAAGTCGTTGCTCCGAGCAAAAGTACTTTGTACTGTCACCAGGGCTTTCCGCCGAGGAGAGTGAGTTTGGCCAGACATATATCCAGGCAAGCAGATAAGCAAGGCCCTCCTTTTTCGGATGGGCTCGCTGTATGGACGGAGATAAGAGCAAGAAGGATCCCATAAGTGAAGAAGGATGGTAGATAGGCCGTCAGGAGGGTGATCGCAATGGAACCATGAAAGAATGACAGATACAGTTCATCCCATCAACAAGTCAAGATGCCACCACCAACATCACTCACAGACGAGACCACTGCAGGAACACTCTCATGGTTACATTTCAATGGCTCCAATCCCTGACATCTCCTCAATGTCGCTCTCGGGGATGCTAACAGTTGCTCAATCACTGCCACAAGCCAAAGCACCCCAAGACACACCAGACGGCCAACCAGCCAATACACCGACAGGCATCTGCACGGCTGTGACGGATGCCAAGCTTCGTTCCACCTGCGTCTTGGGGCCGTCCGCCCAACTGGGGGCCCAGCAAATTGGCAAATGATTGGCACCAGGCCCGCTGCCCCTGCTGCCCCTGCTCGCCTGCACGCCTGCACGCCTGCAACGCCCTGCCCCTTGCAGCAAAAGCACCCCCCAAAGAGGCAAAAAGACAGCCTGCACAGGGCCCTGGACCTTCGTGAAAAGGCAAATTGGCTTTTGGCTCTGCCTCCCCTGGGGCCCCGGTCCCTGGTGTCGTGGACCCGACTTTCCTCGTGGTAACATCGCCAGATTCGTCCATTTTCAATGTGCATCTCCATCTTGTTGCTTGCTTGTCGCACTCACAATGCTGGGCCTGTGTGCTTGTGTGTGCTTGTGCTCTCGTCCATTATGGTTGCCCTTGTGTGCCGTGAACCCAGCCAATTCGTATCCAGTCAGATCTCTCAGTGTGTGTCAAAAAAGCTGTCTCTGTCTCGCTCTCTGTCGTTGCACCGCCGTGGGTTGTATGCATTTCGTGCCATGTCTTTCGAACCCCCTTTTTGGGACATGTTCCCGCGCCTCAATGGTCCATCACCACCACCCACCCACCCACCAACCAACCAACAATTGGTGACTTCCAACTGCGAAATCCATCTTTTGCCTCTCTGGCCCCCCCCTGGAGCTTTGGGGCCCCTCTTATGCATACAATGTACGGTCCTGCTCCCGGGCCGTGAGTGGGTCTCTGGCCTCCGTTTCTTGTCTCTTCGTTTCCCTCTTCTCGCTCCCTCTTCGTTCCTCTCCCGCCTGACTCGATTTTCCCTTGCCCCGTTCTCGACACCTCTTCTCCTGTCCATCCTCATCACCAGCACCTCTCCCACCTCCACACTCCTTGCCCAACGACCACGCCGGTCATCCACGCTCCCTTTAAGGTACTCAATTTGAGTCCAGACGTTCCTTTTCCTTGAATCATCATTATCAATTGACGTGTTTGCAACGTCTTCCGTTCCTTTTCGCCTTGCCTGCATTTCAACGTCTGCCTGGCCCCCTACCAGCCAACAGATCCTCTCCCTCATTTCGTGTGTGTGGGAAATATTGCATCATCAGCAAGAAACGCAACCACAGTCGCAAGAATAACAAATCCAGTCTTACCAATCCAGGCGCCACAGACAAATAGCAATCAAAAGAAAAAGAGGAGGACAGCAAAGACGGACCTGCGATAAACCTCCAGCCATCATCCCACAGCCTCGCGCACCGAAAGTAGAGAAGCCGGCAAAGGCCCGGCCCGGATCCGACTCGATTTGGCAAGGCAAGCCACCGATTCGATCGCCATCATCATCATCATCATCACCACCACCATCACCATGCTATCGTCAATGCGCTCGCTGGCCCTGCCAGCGGGTCTTCTGCTAGGCGCGTTGCAGGGTGCCTCGGCCCAAACCTCTTCGTCGTGCAACCCCACCGTCAACACCACCTGTCCCAGCGACCCTGCCTTTGGCGCTGACCATACCTGGTACTTTAACACATCCAGTGCGCCATCGACTGACGAGTGGACTGTGACCGCCTCCGCTGATGCTATCACCTGGACCGACAATGGCGCCAACATGACCGTCGCCGAAAAGGGCGATTCGCCCACCCTTCGCTCCGAATTCTACATCTTTGGGGGTCGCGTCGAGATCTGGTTGAAGGTTGCCCCCGGCCAGGGCATTATCTCGTCCGTCATGTTGCTGTCCGACGATCTCGATGAAATTGATCTCGAGTTCCTCGGTGGCAATGGCACTGCCGCCCAGACCAACTACTTTGGCAAGGGAACCAACAATTACACCTGGGAGTCCGATTTCGAAGTCAGCGGTGGCACCCTCGACGCCTTCCACAACTACACCATTGACTGGACTAACTCGAGTCTTAAGTGGTATATTGACGGGGATCTCGTCCGCAACCTGACGCCAGAGGAGGCCAATAACACCCACAGCTACCCTCAGACTCCAATGCGCGTTTACATTGGACCTTGGGCTGGTGGTGACTCAGACAATGCTGCTGGAACCATCGCGTGGGCTGGTGGAGAGACGGACTACGCCAACGGGCCATACACAATGGCCGTCCAGAGCTGCCGCGTTACCGACTATGGCATGGGAACTGCGTACAAGTATACCGATCAGACTGGTGACTGGGACAGCATCGAAATGCTCAAGTAAGGAACCCTTACCGTATTGTTTCATGCTTTTGGCATCTGCTAACAATGCCTCTTTTTTCTTTCCTTTTGCAGCACCGACAAGAACTCGACGGCTGCTACGGCCCTGACCGAGGAGCCTAGCGAGTCCATCTCGGAAAAGTTCAACGACCTATCGACTGGCTCCAAGGCTGCCATTTTTGCTTGCAGCGGCGCCGCAGCTCTGGGTCTGCTAGCGTATGCCGCCTTCTACTGCGCCCGCCAGCGCAAGCGTGGTAACATGGAGGCCAAGATGGCCGCGCAGAAGATGGAGGAGGAGCGGCTTGAGATGGAAGGATACAAGGCGGCGGGCATCAACCCTGACGGCTTTGCCGAAGCCCAGCCTGTGTACGATGCTAAGTCGGGCATGGCAACGCGTGAAGTGCAGGTGGCCGATTACAGCGAGCCCAACCACGAAAAGTTTGGCGCCATGGCCATGGCTGGAGCTGGAGCGATGGGCGCCGCAGCCGCACGTCCGCTGTTGAGAAACGGAGCATCGCCGCCAGGCACGCCCAACAGCTACAACAACGCGCACGACCCCTACTCGGACAGCTTCTCGCCAATCGACAACCACTATGGCGGCGGCGTGATGCACCACCCTCAGAGCCCGCCCATGGGAATGCCTCCCACGGCGCCACTGCCTGGAGTGCCTGACCGCAGCTTCTCCAACCCCAACGCACAGGTCCACGGCGACGGGTTTGAGACGCAGCCGCAGCGCAGCTTCAGCAATCGGACTGACGGCAACGGAGGCGACGGCTACTGGCGGTAGCAGAATGTAGAGGCAGGCCTGGTCGACTCGAGGTCGGACCACGGTTCAGGCTGGCTTGGCAAAGTTTCCATCTTGACACTCGGAGTTTAACAGGCGTGCTGGGGAGAGGAGTCTATTCTGCGGCTGCTGCGTCTTCGCTTCTTTGTTTTCCCTTGTTCTTTTTCTTCTCGTCTCTCGCTCTCCCTCTGTTTGTTGCTCGTCTGTGTGTCTTTCTGTGTGGTTAGTTGGCTTGTGGCTATGCGTGTTCTTGTTGGGCAATTTTGCTGTGTGCTGGCGGTCTTTGCCAGTGACGTACAGAGTAAATGATGCGGATACCCTTCTTTTCCCAAGTGTCGGCGTCAAAATCGGTGCACTTCGTGACTGGCTGCGTAGGCTGTGGCGTGTAGAAATTGCAGGTCGTGAGATTGGAGGTTTTGTCGATTTGAAGATGGAGAAGTGGAGGAGAAAAGAAGACGTTGAGCTTGAACTGGCCGACTCGGAAACTTTGGCTCTCGTCAGCTGACAGCCCGTACCTTCCACTTACTTAAAACACTCCGCATAAAGGACTCCCCAGGTTCCCCAGATTGTACCTGCCGTGCCTGGAATGACAATTGGTATCGATGTACCTCGGTATCGATAAGGTTCCATCGGCGTGTGAAAGATACCCAGGTACTTGTACTGCCTGCAACCCTAACCCCTGCCCGCATCACGGCGGGATCCCGACATCGTCAGTCGGATTTGCCTGTAGCATCAACTTTTCATCCGCCAGCCCCAATCCCGACACTTTTCATTGCACGTCAGCGTAATCACACACGATTTCAAAATGATCACGCGTTACTTATGACCCAAAATATCAGTCATTACAAAACGGACCAACCAAGCAATTCCTTCTTGTCCAGCCAACATTGACAACACTCGAGCTCACCGACTGAGGATTTGATCTGGCTGCCCAGCAGCGGGTCGACGGCAGTGGCCCATTGTCGCAAGGGCTGGCGTAGACGGCCGGGTGAGCGTGATAGTGTCTTTGCCACGAGACAGACACACAGGCACGCAGCAGCTCTGATGTGTCTCTAGGCCGCCAGCCTTGCCGCGGCCTCCTTGCCAGTCTCTACGATTTCCACGCCGAGAGCGAGCCGCCTGGGCTGGTGAGCTGTTCCATCATGACGGCCTCCAGGGCTCTGAAGACTTTGAAGGCCTTCGAAGACCTTCCCCTGCCTGTCAAGATACGCTTGCAGCATCTTGGCTTCGGAAAGAAGGACGCCTGGATGACTCCCAACATTGGCGCTGTAGTCGACAGGTTTGTCGGCGGCAGCATTGCACCGTGTGCAGAACCTGTGACCAATGCCAATGGCTTCCAGCTCCTGTGCAGCTACAGCTGGGCGAGTCCGCATTTACCCAGCAAGCTCAAAGAGAAGTTGCCCCGGATTGCTGTCCCTGGCGCCGCCCCCACGCTTCTGCCATTCAAGCTGCCCATGCCCATCAGCGAAAGCCCACACCCGCCCGGCTTCCGTGACAGCAACCTGGCCAATCTCCCCCAGGCGCCATACGATGCCATGTTTTGCGCCATGAGTGTAATGAGTCCGGACATCAAACTGGACGATGTGGACGTGATCGTCAATAGAGGTGTTCTCCCCCAGCTGTTGCGGATCGGTACGTTTGCACCAGCCTAGCAAGGCCAGGAGTCCGTTTTTTTTCCCTCACCTGGAACTTGCATGCTGGAAACCAACGCTTGATGGAAGGACATTGTGCTGACTGCAGGCTGGTGCCTCTCTTCGACAGCCAAAGGAGGTGCGTGTGATCCCATGCGCCATGAGCTCCACTTGGTCAATAATACGCTGGTCATTTTCCGCGGGTGGTCACACATATGGGAAGTTGTAAAGGAGCAAGAAACCAATTATGGACGAGTCTTTGAGAACATGTTTGCACGATACGACTCACAAACTGGCGAACTGGGTACCCACCATCGTGCCATTCTCTACAACCTTGGACCACTCCGATGCCTCGTTCTTGTGGAAGTCGATGCGGCCATCATGATGCCGAAGCGCCACCGCAAGCCACAAGGCTGGGTCTATAAAGGGCCACCCAAGCCACCTAGCGCAAGAGAACAACAGCACAACATGACTACTCATCGATACCCGAGGTCCAAGGGCAAGCCTTCCAAGAGATTAGAGCGTCAGCCGATCATGGCTAGTCAGTCAGCGACCCACGAGCAGTCTCGTACTGAGCGAGCCATGTTCAAATCTCTAAACGATGCCAGTGACTTATTCTCTTCGCCGAATTTCGGTCAAAGAGTCAATGTGGTCCACAAGGGCATGGGCACACTGAGTTCACGCACCGCTGAACTGGTTACAAAGGTTATCAGGCGCGGATCCACAAGCAAGAAACATCCGCAAATGTATTTTGGGAGAACACCGGTACGTATTCCTTGACTGATGAGCGTGAACGGAGCTCCATCAAGCCGAATGGGTCCAGACCATCGATGCTATCAATGGCTTGCATTCTGCTGACATGTCTTGGCCACGCACTTCCAGTTTCTGGTCAGGGGCGGGTATCACAGACCAACCAAAACCTTTGTCAGGGGTTCCATTGCCAGGACCGTTAACAGAATGAGAGTCTTCCAAAATCTCAATCAGGAAGCGCTCCGCAGGCTAGTCTCCATCCTACAGCGGCTGCGCGAGGTGACCAAAGGAACCCAGCATAAACAAGCCTTGCTGGTGTGGACGAAGAGCTCGGCCAAGGCCCAGGTCTTTGAACCGCGCACTTACCAGCGACTGCCAATTTCTGAATACTGGCAGAAGAAATTCTGGACTGAGAGTACGGAAACGCCGGTCTGTGACTCAAAAGATGCGTCAGAGAGCATCACTTAGTCTCTTGCCATGCGGATATGACGGCACAGCTCGTGACATCAAACCGCAGGAACACGTGGAATCCTATTCAACACGAGCGTGGGAGGGCTCGCGGTTGATTGGTAACGGTAGTCATCAGTCCAATCCCAGCCAAGAATCATGACAGCATTATTGACCGCGTCGATATGACTGTGCAGAAGAGCCTTCGACGATACTGCAGGTCGGGCAGGCTTGAATTGCGAGGCCAGAACCCCTTCCTGCAAGGCAATAGTTTTAAGTACACGTATATCATGGTAAAGTAAGCGATAAGACGCATTCCGACTAATGGTCAAGATGCTAACAGGGTCCAGATATCGATCATGTCATTTCCTTCTCCTTGTGTTGGTGAATATCAGCATATCAGCGTGCATTGTTCTCTAATTTCAACAAGTCTGTTTTCGCCGTTACCAACTTCAAGTTGCAGTATCTTATCAACATTGAATACAATGATCCCAATACACTTCTTTTGAGCCCCTTGCTCAGTGAGCAATTGTCGTTATACATCAATCTACAATCCGAAAGACCTCGTTTTTCCTTGTGACTCAATCCAGCCAAGGAGCGATATTTCTGCCCGCTGTGTACACTGACCAAAGATCAAAACTTTCAGGTTTTTGCGATTTCCTTTGCAGCGAATACCCTCGTCTGTATCGAGACTTGAAATTCTCGAAATCTGCACTTCGCCTCGTCAATTCATTTTCCCTCACGCCTGTCCCTCTATCATGACCGTGATCATTCTCGTGCCGTATCCTTGTGTCGTTCAAAAGGCACTGGCGTCGAAACAGGCTTCGGCAGCACCGATGCAGGTCTGGACCCCGACTTGGGCCTCGAGTTTCCAGCAACAATCTTATTCAGGAGCATCTGCTCCGCTGTATACGGCCAGCCGTCCCCGTCATCGATTCCCCATCCTTGAAAGTCAAGCAACCAGTCCGTGATTTCCTTGTTGAGGTTGTGCCGAAGCAGGTCGCGCTTCGCATTGCAAACTTGTTCGTCCTGCTCGTATGCCTCCAAGCTGCGGCAGACGACATGCTCGAACCAGTGACTGAACCAACAACGCAGCATGCCAGGTCCGCAGTGGTGCCACGGCTCCCAGTGCGCGATGGATCTTCCAGACCGGTCCCGAATGTTCAGCTGAGGCTTGACGACCGCCTTTTCGCGGTTCTTGCTCAGCTCTGCCACTTCGAACGCCCAGCAGTGGATTTGCTTGATGTCCTCCTCGCCCAGACGCACTCTGGAGCTCTGCATCATCCACCAAAACAGGCGCGAACAAAGGTGCTTGTACAGCGGGAGTACGTACATGTATGAGTACAGCTGGTGCTCTGGCTTCTCTGGTGGTGGCAGGATGCCTTGAAAGCATGCAGGCGCTTTCGGTGGCCATCCAGGAACCATGGTCTGCTCGACAAATGGCCGCAGCCGCTGCTCAAGCAGCCGCAGCATAACCGACATGGTATTGACGAAAGGAATCCGCAGCGTGAGAAACTCCATGATCAGCGCCGTGCCGTCGGTAAGTGTCCATCGAGAGCCAGCAGAGGGCCGATGGGTGCGCACGGCGAGGAACCGGTCCAGAGTAGTGACTGGGGCGCAGTGCCAGCGGCCTTTACCAAGGTACGTGCTGACCTGCTGGACGGCGGTAGGGTCGCTCCATTGACACGCGGCCTTGGTGAAGTCAAAGGCCCGCTCGTATGCGCGCATTTCGCCGTGCCAGGCTTGGAAGCCGGGCTGGGTTTCGGCAATCAGCCTGCGGATGTCGTCCCGGAGAGCGGCGCTGTGGAGGACGGACTCGAAGTACTTCCACGCCGTGAGGAGGGTCTTGACGGTGCAGTACCCTGCTGTGGTGATGACGTCTGGGTCCTCTGTCTTGCGCCTACATGGAACCAGACTGGCGGGTGGTTGACCAGGTCGCTGGCCCAGGATACAGCCAGGCTGCTCGTACCATGTTTCAAAGTAATTGACGGGGGTTCTGACGCGTTTGTAGCCGTTGAACTTGCCGCTGTCATACCTGAACACGATACGCTCGCCCGGACGGGCAAGAGGCTTGCTCGCCTTTCTGACACTTCTCCGCCAATTGCGGCTGGCTACGGTGTAAGCTGTGGTCATGCGTTTTGCCCGTGGCAGCTTGGCGATGAATTTCGAGGGCGTGAGCCCTGACATCCGCTTTAGACGCTCCATTCCGATGATTATTTTGACCAATGTGGCCGTGATTCTTTTTCTGGTTTCATCCTGGTTGCAACTGAAAGAATCTTGCTGGGTACCGGCCTCCCTGGAAATATTGATCCCATTGTTACCAGAGGACATGTCGATTTCTCCAAGAGCCTTTTCTTTGGGAGGAGCCGTGGGTGAGGCAGGACAAGGACCCCGGTTGACAGGTCGATAAACGATGCTCATCCCAATTTTGACTATCTGCGTCACTTGGTCCTCCTCGGACGTGGACACGGAATCAGCAGTAGCGGCGGCAGCGGCGAGCGCGACAAAATCTTCCAATTCGATATCCGTGAACAAAGCAGAACCAGTCTCGACAAATGGGAACGTCGGCTCGGTCCAAACGGGAGCATACAGCGCAATGTCCAAGTCGTCGAACGTCAGGCCCATCGCGGAGGCGGCGGCAGGAATTGGACGCAGAAAGTCGGAGCCGCGAAAGCCACGACGAGAGCGGAGTGGCGCCGCGTCTTGTTCGTCTTGACTGCCTTCGTCCTGGTCGTCTTGGCTCGAGTCCAACACCCATTGATCGCTGTCGTTGTCGTTGTCGGTTCCATCATCGGCTTCGTCCCGGGGCTGTTGGCAGGCCCACGGCTTTTCCGCCATTTGCTTGTCAATCTCTTGCCTGTAGATGGCAAGGTATTCCCTCAAAGTAAGCAGTCTGTTGATCGCCTCGAGTCTTTGCTGCAAACCCTCAAGAGCACGGTAAACAGCAGCGGTATACTCGGCTTCCTAGTCCGAGTGGTTTCCATTAGCTGCAAAAAGGGTGCCTGGAAGAGCAGCAACGTAGCCCGAACATCGCTCCTGGTCCGCATTCCACGCTTCCACAGCCGGTCGGTCCAAGAAGCTATCAGCCCGTTTGCGGCCTGAGCAGGCAACTTGTGGCTCAGTCTCGGGCCTCTGAGACTCGAGTAGCTCGGGAAATACAGGGCGTTTGAGCGGTCGCTGCATGTCAAGCTTGGCCTCGATAATAAGCAAGCACACTGCCACACTGATCTTGGCCTCTGCCTCGATCCGGGCTCTGATGACAGGTGCCGCATCAGCAAGAGCCAGAGCAAGGAACATCTCGACCGCTTCATCCGAGATTGTCATGCCCTCCTGAAGCTGGGGGCTATAGTCCCAGTACCAGTCGTGGCAAAGCATCGAGTCCGCATCCCAGGTCACCATCTCACCCAGCAAGCGGTACAAGGTTGTGCTGTCCAATGTTCCCTCAGGGAGCGTCTTCTGCTCCTGCGCCCGCTGGGTTTCCTCGTCCTCGAGGGGCTTGTAGATCTTGACGCGGCCTTGACGGATGCAGAAGGTTGTTCCCCATTTCGCGTTGACAAAGGCCGTGAGCACCGAGTTGAACATGGCAGCTTCCTCTGGAACAGCGGGCAGCTTGTCGGCCTTGTCGGCCTTGTCCCTCCACGTGCGACCTTCCAGCGCGTGGTCGAGCATCCTGTTATAAGTGTAGTGAGGGTAGAGGTAACGAGCATTGGTGGTGCCGCCACAAAGGTCTGCAAACTCTTTGGGTGAGAGAAGGGACAGGCTCTCAAAGGCGCTGGCGATGAGGGCGTCATTGGCTTCTTTGGTGTTCCTCGCGTCTAGCGCTGCTTGTAATTCGCGGCTGCGGTTGCGGTTGGTGCGGCGCCCGGGCAGGACGTTCTGGGCGATGGTGACGATGCCTTGCGCCACAAAGCCGACCATGGCGGCGGCGAAGGACTCCATCATCAAGGAAAAAGCTGTTGTTTCGGTATCATGGTGCTGTTAGACTGTTATGGTGGGAAGTGATGAGTCGAATGGATTCGACGCTGGTTCGAGATCGGTGAGTCGAACAAAGATGAACAATGACAGGATGTGTTGCGAGGTGTGATGGAGGATGGCAAGACAAGGGCACGAAGAAAGGTGGCTGGTGTTGTTTGCTCAGATACCAGAGGAGAAGACTCTATCGACCTGACAAGAGCCAAGTTTCTTGTGGGAAGCGAACTCTGGTGACGCGCTGGTGAGGAAGAGCAAAGGTAAGAGAGACACGACGAGGAGAGAAAGTTACAGGCAGCCAGCCAGCAAACTGTGCTGGCCTTCCTGGCAAAGCTGTGGGAGGAGGGTGGCTGTCCAAGCTTGGACCACCTTCGTCAGAGGGCGCATCACCGCATTGACGCTCTCTACAGGCAGCATCGCTATCGAGGCGGGCTACTCGCAAGGAGGGGGGCCTGGCTGTGGTCAGGTGACCCGTCGATGGCAGATATCGTCTCGTGGGCAACTTCCTACGTCACCTCAGGAGTAGCGATGCTCAGCAGCTCAGGTCAACCGTGCAGAGACTTCTGGCAGACGGAAAGGTCTCGTGAGGCTGGCGCTGAGTTCGACTGAGGGATATGTTCCTTTCGGTGTCTTGACCTCAGGATTCATGGGGAGTTTGAGGAGACATCGGCTCGATCAAGTCAGCGAACACGACACCAATCCCAGACCGCAATAATGCCACAAAGAGGAGATGGTTCCATTAACTCATTATCACTAAGCATTACGGATGCCACAGATCATGCCATCTCTCGTCCAGCAAGAGGTCCAGATCTTTTCGCACGCCCAACCGAGCATCAAACACTCTTCAGCACCCGCCACCCACCAGTCAGTCCTCGACTCCCCAGCATCGCCACCGCCCCGACAAACAGACACACCCCGCTCCACGCCCAGCTAGCATGGAAGCCGTACGCGCGCATCAGGGCTCCCGATGACGGCGCGCCCAGCAACAAGCCAAAGCTCATGCACGTCGAGGCCATCCCCATGCGGGTCCCGTGACGGTTCACATCCCCCGTCAGCTTCCAGAATATGGTCGGTTGCAGCGAGAAGAAGGACCCCGTGAAGCAGCCGTACAGCGCAACGAGCACCAGCAGGCCGCCGCTGCCCAGCTGCGCAGGGACGCTGTTGAGGCACAGCACGAGCAGCGCCATGGAAAACACCGAGACGAGCATCATGTTCAGTGGGCCGAGGGCGCGGGTGACGGACGGAATGTTGGGCAACACACGGCCGAGGATGGAGCACGCGTTGAGGACAACCACGAGGTACGTCGCCACCGAGTCGCTCATGATGTGCTCCTCGACGGCAAAAGTCGCGACGTAAAAGAAGGTCGTGTACAGGCCGAGGAAGACGAAGACGCAGCCGAGGACAAAGAGGATGTAGGGCGCGTCGGTCAGCGCCGTCTTGTCGAAGAAGCCTCGTGTGGCGCGCGGGCCTTGGGGCTGGCGCATGACCACGTTGGAGAGGCCCAGCGTGACGAAGATGACGAGGGCCACGATGAGGCTTGTGTACCTGAAGTCGACGCGTGGGATGAGGCATTTGATCATGATGGGATACACCACTCTGGTCTGCTGTCAGCTTCGGATTGCACAGCTCAGTCGGCAAGCAACCAGGAGAGAGGGACATGACAAACCCGCCAAACCCACTCGCAGACACAATGATGCCGTTGGCCAACGACATCTTGGTCGTGAACCACGCAGACGGCACTGCCAGACTGGGAACCGCCAGACAGCCCATTCCGATTCCCACACAGACGCCCTGCGACAGCAGCAGCTGCCAGTACTCTGTTGCGAAGCCCTGGGTGATGGTCCCCAGCAACACCAGAAGCGATCCGCCGCGAATCAGAGGCTTGAAGTAGCCCATGTCAAAGGTCGGCCCGGCAATGAAGCCCAGAAACACCATGAAGAAACTCTGCACGGCACCAATTGAGGAGACCTGGAACGAGCCGGCTGTGCTGAGAATGGACGACTCATAGTAAGTCTGGTAGCTGCCATAACTCGAGACAATACCTGCAAGGCGCAAAAAAAAAAACAAGCACAACCAAACCCGTCAGCACATGAAACCCCCCAATTCAGATCTGCAGAGAGAGAGAGACAATAAATGTGTCTGGAATATGGAATCTTGTAAATTACCCCAAGTGTTAAAGTACATGAAGAAAGCACCGAGAACCTGAAGCCACGCCCGCAGCCCACCGTTGGGCGGCTCATCCTTCAGCAGCACAATCGCAGACGAGTCTGACGACAGGACCCCGTTCGTCTCTTGCTTTTCACGTTGATTTGCGTTCATTGTTTGTTCTCCCTCTCTTGTTCCAGTGGCTGCAAGATTGTTCTCTCAGTTGTTGTTGTCGTTGTCCTTGAATCGTCGTCACAGAGACGTCCAAAGTCCTCGAGTCGCAAAAGATACCGTGAACCAAAAGGGAAAAAAGAAAACCAAAAACCACCGTCCAGCATCGTGAGTGTTAGCAAACGGCGGCCCGCCAGTGTTCACCACAGTGGCTCGCCCATCACTCTTTATACGAACCGTTCGACCCCAGCCCAACACACAAACTCTCACTTCTCAAATCTCAGCCCAGTCCAGTCCAGGCCAGCCCACTCACCCCGGACGTTCACACAGATAAGAAGGAAAGGATCCCATCGTCTCGTCAGGTTTTTTTTTTTTCTTTCTCACTTCTCATGCCATTCCGTGCTGCGCCGGATCCACTCTTGCTTCCGCGTCGGATCCATCGCCGTCGCCTTACAGCACGCTTTGGGTGGCCGGGTTCTCAGTCTTGGCGCAGCGCGCAATGCGCAATGCAATCCACCAGGGAAGAAAACCCGCCGGAGGTCGTACATGAGCCGGCAATCGCTGGGTCGGACGTGACGTGCTATGCAGTTCCTTTGTACGCAGTTCAGCAGGCTAAACTGCAGCAATGGCTAGACACTGTCAGTCGTTTGAACGATACTGGAACCTGAGAACGAGAAAAAGCGGCGGCCAAACTGCGCTCGACTCGGTCCATTTCATCCATCCTTCCAGCCAGCCAGCCTTCCGTCCCTGTTTTGCA
Source organism: Coniella lustricola (assembly GCA_003019895.1). NCBI lineage: Eukaryota > Fungi > Ascomycota > Sordariomycetes > Diaporthales > Schizoparmaceae > Coniella > Coniella lustricola. The sequence continues at coordinate 29,967 of KZ678559.1, read as the reverse complement.
TCCAATTCATTCCTTTCGGAAAGGGCCCGTGGAGTCGTTCCATCAAGCGCGCCCAAGTCGCCGGGACGGGGTTTATTAGCTTTCGCTTTAGGGCTGGACAGCGGGCTGGTGGAAATCGTTGAAAGGTGGCAGGTTGCGTAAGTAAGTACTCAGGTAAAGTAGTTCCAGGCCTTTTTCCCCGTTCGGGATTGTCATTGTCCGCCGATTTCCCAAAGACAACTTTCTTTCGAAAGTCAAGACAAGAACTTGGGGAGCTGGTCATGGCTTGCTATATATAGCCAAGGTTGGTATACACACCTCACTCATCATCTCGACAACAACCACACGCAAGACACGCAAAGCCTCGCTCACAAATCAAAAAGAAACCGATTTCTGTCCATGTCCAACGCGCGCTCCTGATGATGCAAAGTAGCCCTTTCTGTCGGCCTCCCGAGGCTTGTGTCTAGGTCGCAAGCCACGTCTCCACCCGGCTGTGGATCAATCCGTGAGAATATCTGGAGCCGTGGCGGAGGTGTCTCGGTATCTCGGTATTGCGTCGGCGAGTTTTTCTGGGGGGTGGGAAATTTCAATCAATTCCTGAACTTTGCTTGAAATGGTGGTGTGTTGGGAGCTGGATTTCTGTCGTTGGAAAGATGAGGATGCTCTTATATCATCATTCAGCATGCATTCTTCCGTCGAGGTTAATTCACAAACAGGCTCCAAACAAAACAAAAAAACATGTACGCAAACATCGCAACCATCTCTGACAGAAGGCCTCTGTGGGAAACATGGGGACAAAAGAAGGGGGGTCAGAGCAATTCGTACGTGGCGTTTTCGCTCTCGATGCCGACCAAGTCCCAAGTCCCAAGTCCCACACCATGACAAAAAGTTTACGTACATGCTACAACACCATAGTTCGTCCTTGTACCGTGATTCTTCCGGCTCCAGGCGGTCGGATCATTCTTTTACACAAGCGCCGGAATGAAATCCAGAAGAAAAAGAGAAAGAAAGAAAGAAAAAAGAGAGAAAGTCGTCAGGATTGATGTTCCATTGAGCCACGCTGGGGACTGTCCGTGAATGCTGCTAATTGCCTATAACAAACAGTCCATCTCTGTAAGTATATTGAAGAAATAATTATGTTACAATTGACAGAGATAAACATATATATATAGATACGCACAAGTTGCTGCCGAATTCACTTCAATGTGGAGAATCGCAGCTCAAAAGGTGTTCTTAGAGAACAACAAGGCCATGCTATTATAAGTTTCACTGCCTCAAAGTACTCATTTCGTCAAATGTACTTGCTGAGAAAAGGATGTTTTTTGGTGTGTTTATTTTTAATAACGCAGAACAAATCTGCAGAAACCAAGTTGAGGTGACATGCTCAATCTCTCACGAGGACTGACTGTATCGGGTTCCGGTACGTCGTTCCATAGCAGCAACCAATACCAGACACTTTAGTATCTTTCCACTCCAGCAGAGACCATCCTCCACAGAGATGGAAATAGTCATCACAAGAGGAGGTATCAACGAGGGAAGACAATTTCCTGCACAGCAGCAGCAAAGCACAATTATCATCGTCCTCGGTTTGGGTTTTCTAAGAATTTATCAGGGGTCCAAGACCACATGGTTCTCCACATTTATCAAGGACCTCATTCTCCAGACAGATAAAAAAAAGAAAGGGAAAAAAGGGGAGAGAAAAAAAAAAAAAAAAAAAAAAAACACCGCCAAACTCTCAATCTCAGCCACCACACCAGAACCCTCTTCTCGGCGAATTCTCGCCTTCTCACGCTATTCTCTCTCATCCGTGCATCGTAGTCTAGCTAAGTAACCCAAGGTACATACACATGCATACATATCATCTGGTCCCATCTCCCATAACCACCAACTCACAACGAGAGTATACATCCAGCCGGAGTTTTCACACTTAACCACCATCTCATCTACACAGGTAGACCTCGTAGTTCCAGGTCGTTCCCAATTGATAACTTCACAAAGTACATATACAAGCTTGCTCGTTTTCAGTTCTGAAGTGCTTCCCTAACGGAACACACCTTCCATGTTTGCCTAAAGTCAATATAACCCATTGATTGATCAAGAACAAGTGGGGTTTGTGCTTCAAAATCCAAATTCACGGTGCATCAGGGACAGGAAACAGGTTGATTCAGATGACTATAAATTGAGACTAGAAATCCTGAAGCAGGTCTCCCGATATCCGTATCTTAGTTCCCTTCAACAAGAGAAAAAGATCATATCATATCTTCTACAACCATGGATGAGGAAATAGGAGCACGAGAACAATAGGCTCGGAAACATTTGGAATGCCAAGCTTCTCTCTTCGTTCTGTTTCTTTCATATATGTACATTTATAAATAAAGATAAAGACAATCTGATTGTAACTCCATGACCGCGAGAAGACCGACTACCAGAAATGTCTTTTGATTTCGAACTCCGTACACTCTTTCGTACTCGATGTCTGTCCGGATCAGCGCTACCAGGACCATTCCATTGGCTCGAGTTCCACCAACCTCTCGCCGCGCATGTCAGCCAATATTCTTTTGCGCCTGGCAGACTCCTCCTCGTCCTCCTCCTCAACCACTTCTTGAACGTTCGGTATCGCTACATCGTTCTCAAATGAAATCAATCCTCGAATATCCAGATTCCCAACATCGCCTTCAAACATGCTGAACCCTTGGACATCGAAACTTTGTCCATAATCCCCAAACACACCAAAGTCTTGGATGTCCAGAGTTGCTCTGTCGTACTCGGCCGCAGTAAGTTCCTGCATGTCCAAGTTCGCTCCAATGTCCTCAAAGACACTTAATCCTTGGGTTTCCATCATTACTCCATCGGTCTCGAAGGTATTGAATCCCTGAATATCCAACATTGCACTGTCGTAGTCAGCCTCAGTAGATTCCTGAACATCCAACACTGTTGAATCGTTCCCAACTGCATCCAAGTTTTGGATATTCCATACCGATGCATCATGCCCAAACGCATCCATTCCTTGGGCGTTGACCATCGCTCCTTCATACCCAGCACCACCGAGCCCCAGGACATCAGATGTCGTTGTTTCATACCCAAATGCATCCAAGTCTTGTATATTCAGCATCATTCCACCATAGCCCAACGCATCGAATCCTTGGATGTCCAACGTGGCTTCATCATACTCACCGGCACTAAGCCCATTCCCAGTCTCTATGACAGCTTCTCCTGGCCACAAGGTCAGAGATTGACTACCTCCATAATCGTCACCATAAGCATGAGCTCCAACCCTCGATGATACTGGCACGGTGCTGTTGTAAACCTCAGCATCAACAGGAGAGGCCGGTGTCTCTGCCATTCCAGCTGTGCTTCCGTCGCTTCCAGACCAGTCTGTATCGTCATCTTCTGACTCACAGCTTTCGCACGAGGAGCACATGTCAGAATACCCCCTTGCCACCATTTTTTCCGCCGCGGCCTCTATGGCTGCGTCCAGCGTTGCGCGAGTGGACTTGTTGCCTTTCCACCAACGACGATGCCGGCAAATTTGATGTGTCTCCATCAAATGGCAGATGGCCTGTATCAATTCGTTGTTGTCGGCATATTCTGAGGGGTGGAGGAAAACACCGAGTTGTGGATAGTCCAGTAGCTCCTGCCAAAGTTTATCGTCTTTAGAGTGCCACTGTCGAGCCTTCCGCAACCGCAACAGTCTTTCAGTGGCTGTGTGTCCTTCTTCGGTGGCCAGCAGAATCGACCGCATGTACTGGACTCGACCACGACCAGTAGTCCTCACATGGCGATCCAACAGCAAAGCCACAATGTCTAAACGGCCAAAATAGGCTGCTAGCTCAAGTGGATTGAAACCCGACTGACGGTCCCGGATGACTCTTGGTGCATTAATGTCAGCGCCGTGATCAAGCAGATATTGCACAATGCCAATGTGCCCTTTCCCAATGGCAAAAATTAATGCTTCGTTCCTGGCGACGACCGATAAAGAAGGGTGCTCGCTCATGGAAGCGCTCTTGAGCAAGCACTGGACGATATCCAGATGGCCCAATTCAGCTGCAATAGGCAACCCTGCGGTTAAGAAAAGGCCCCCGTTCGCAGATTCGCAATGCTTCAGCAATTTCTGTACTAATTGCGAATTTTGTAGTTGGCAGGCGCAAATCATCAAGGCACGGAGTGTCGATTGACAATCTTGTGTAGTGTCAAGCTTCTCAATCATTCGATTGATCAAAGTGTCGGAGAATTCGTGCATGATAGCAGCGTCCAGAGTTGCTGGGTCGAATGGGAAACCACAATCCAGAAGATGCCCTACTAGTGCTTGCCGCTGCTGTGTTATTCGCGATTCGACAGAAAAAAAGCTCGGTAACAGCAGTTGGCGGTGGCAGCGGGAATCGTCAATATTATAATTAAAACCATGCCACCCCTGCCATTCCCATTGTCCCGAGTGAAAGACCCAGGCAGGCAAGTTTATATACCGTTGATCTGAAAAGCCTTCATAAAAGGTGATGTTCCGAGGGAGAAGGGTAGGTTGCAGGATAGCCTGTGCGCCATGACCAGCAAGCAAACAGTCGATGAGATCCAGCCTTGTTCCAGACACAGCCATAGCCATAGCGGTGCTTTCCAGACAGAAGTCTATCAGACTATCTGTCTTGTCAAGTGAATTGCGTCTTTTGACCAGCTCTTGCACAAGAGGTACACCATCGGCCTTTGGTGACGACAACCCGACCTCAGGCCTGAGGCAAAAGCAAATGGCTGCGCACAACGCACCAGAGTCGTAGTACACAGGGTCAAGCGAGAGTGCGAATTCCATGACCTCGGGAATGCCCCCGAGAATGGCGCTTTCCAGATAGCTTCGCTGCTCAAATCGCTCGTAGAGTCTCGATTCCATGGCTGCAGCTAGTGGGAGATGCTGTTGGATCATGGTCACGGTCTGCAGCCCGAACAACGCAGCAGGAGGCAGTGTTTGTGGAATGTATCCAGCCTCTAACACCTGCTCTGCAACGGATGTGTGTCCGCAAGACAATGCGGCCTCGAGCACAGCGCTCTGGAGTTCGGTGTATGTACTCGAGCCTGCCACCTGTGCAAGCATGTGAGCTACCAAAGCATCTTGCCCCAACCTTGTTGCCTCCACGAGGTCATGCCTCGAGATTGGTTGACAAGGAACCGAGCCATATCCCAGTAGCCTAACAGGATGGCAAGGAAGAGAGGGCTCTCCGTCTTGTGTTTGTTGAACCACGGATCGAACCCGACAGGGTGCAAAATTCGGAAGCCCTTACACAGGTCTTGCCACTGCTTATGTGGTATAGTATCATAGTTCGGGTCAAAGTCAATCCTCTGCCCCCGAAGGAGTTCTCCCAGCTCAACAGAGTCATGGAGAACAGCTGAATACCATGGACTTGGCATGCAATATGGCCAGCTATGCCTGGGAAATTGTTTCATTGTCATTGACGAATCCCAAGACAGCAATAGTCGACAAACTTCCACTTGACCGCTGGCGAATGCTGCAGACAGCGGACACACCTTTCCATTGGTCGTAGAGATACGCAATTCTGGCTGCCGGCTTCGCAAGAATTCCAGGACTCGAATATGGCCCCGTGCTGCTGCTACAATCATGGCACCAGCGCCAGCCAGTCGAAAGCTCTTGATGCCATCCCTCCTGTAGGTGAGGAGGAAGTCCATCATGTTTATTATATGGCCCTCAATGTCGGTAATGTTACTATTTTTGACGGCGCGGTCTCCGATGTTCATTGAGCAGCCAGCAAGAGCGGCAAACCCAAATTCATCAATACCATCCATCTCGGCCAGCAGGTAGCTCAGACATGTGTACCCATTGGGTATATAGGAGCGAAGCCCATAAATTCGCACACTTGTGCCGTCTTCTTGTCTAGACAGAAGGACTTTGACTGCCTTGAGGTTCCCATTGAAAAGAGCCAACTGTATAGGCGTTGGGACCTCCCCATAGTCGTGGGTCACCGACGACCTTGCACCATAGTTGAGGAGTAGCTGTACGAGTTCGAGTGCCAGTATGGGGTCGTCCAGATTTGCTGCAATAGCCAGAGGAGCCAAACCGTAATGATTATGATTCACATCCGCCCCGCCACTGATCAGCACCTTAACTAGATCAGGCGCACCTATGGTAAGCGCATAGTTAAGTGGTGTGATAAAGAGTTTACCTTTGAGCATAGACCAGGCTGCTAGGGATGCAACCGGTGCATACAGGTTGGTTGTAAACCGAGTTTCTGTGTTCAGAAGGCTGGAGACGATATCTGCAGCGCCTACTCGCACGGCTGCCTTGAACAGAGCCTCCATCACTGCAGATATCGTGGGAAATCTTTCTGACATCTGAAGGAGCTGATCAAGCATCGGAGATTTGGCAAGGCCACTCAGTCGGAACAGCCCAATGAATGCCTCTTCGTCCTGGAAATTGCCAGATTCGCGACGCAACATAAAGTATCCAATTTGCATAATCAAATTGTTTGATACAAGATAGACCAGCAGCCTGAGCACTTGTGTCTGTTGGTGCACATAATCGCCCTTCATGAGATCAAACGCTCGATGATGATTCTCGTATTCAAACGACTCTGGCAATATTCTGTCGAAGCGTGCCGCTATGCAGTCGATACTGCGCGAGGCGATAAGCGAGCTGGCCATTTCCTCGGACCCGATCATGATGACCATGGTACGTTTGATAATCTGTCGCATGACGTGTGCGTAAGTTGCGATGGTCTGTTGCGGCGATCGGCCAGTCCACTCCTTGCGTGCGAATTCGTGCATGGTGACCAGAGTCTGACCTTCACTCTCTGTGTGCACACTCTCTCCATCGGTCAGGTGAAGGTGAGGAGCCGGCTTCTGTCTGTATGGCAGCAGTTGTATGCCACCCAATAGTGTGTTCATGGATGACTGGTTGAATTGAAGCCATGGGAGACTAGATGGCCATTGACTTTTACGACATGTGGTCACCGGACTTCCAGGACGAGGCGTCGTGACTGAAATGGCTCGTTCTTCATCAGGGCCCGGCGGAGGCGCAGCTAATTTGTAAGAGGAACGTGTTAGCACTGGCCCAAACGCACAATAGTAATAGTGTAAGTCTCACCTGTCGGCCTGTACACCGGCGGCGTGTTACGCTGAACCTGGGTCTTGACCCATGCGGGGTCCCGAGGTATCCCAGAGATGAGGACAAGAGATCCCTTGCGAGCCTCCTTGTCACGCTTATCCATCTGTTCGCCAACGAATTTCCAGGTCTTCCCCGACAAGCTCTTTCGGAAACCCCAGGCTTTCAATTGACGTCCCAGTTGCTGAGATCTGCGTAGCGGGACAAAAGCGTTAACTCAAGTCGTTCCAACAATACAGGTGGGTGCGTTCGGTTTCGGTGCAATACTCACGAGACGTGCAAGTCATGGCCCTTCAGTGAATTAGCGACTTGATCGAGGCCTTTGTTATTGACAAGGTATTCGATCCGGATGAAGTCCCTCAGCTGCTCCCATTTCTGGTCAGTTGGCCGTGCAACAGTGTCTCGTCGCTGCTGCTGAGTGGAAGAAGCCATCTTTGCTTCAGGCGATCGTCAAATAGCGGCTCAAAGCCGTACTGTCTTGCTTTCAGGCTCACAAGTTCGCGGAAAACAGAATGTTTGCAGCAAAGACAGTGATGTTCAAGGTGAGGAAAGTTTGGTTTGCTGGATGACACTTTTTTTTTCAAGCAGGCTCGACCAGACCACATGTGGCTGCCGCTGGATGATATCTATATTCGTGCAGGTGCTCACAGAGCCTCTTGGTTTCCAGGGTTGGTACAAGCAGGAACTTGGGCTTGAGTGTTGCTTGCAGCAGGGACTCAAGTCCCAACAAGTAGCTGCCTCTGATTGGCGCATTACGAGAATGCGACCAGGTACATCGGTACCTGCCTGACCTGCACATCATCTTGGTTGTCCCAACAGCAACGTTGAAGCCACCAACAGGGCTCGATGATGCTACTCTAATGCATGTGGCGGCTGGCCGGCGTCTACAGTCTGCGTGCGTGGAAAGCGACGAGAGGACGACCGGGCGACTAGGGACGTGATTGGATCAGGTTCAAATCCCAGTATAAAATACGTGAGCACGACCGGTTTTGATTGGACAATGATCCAATCTCAGTATATAATACTCGAGCGATCGGACTGCCAGGAGCTTGATTGGACTAGCAACAAATATCATGTAAAATTCGTGGGTGTCGTATCGATATTGAGGCTAGTGTAGAATAGCGAATGGTGGGATTGCGATGCAACCCAACCCAGCCCAGCCCAACCCAGCCCAACCACACCAAGCGTCGTGCAGAAAGGCTGTGAGAAGCATCGAGGCATGGGAAAGGAAGATTCCGCCAGCACAAGGGCTCCAGCACAAGAGATTGATACGTGCACAGGGCTGCAGTTCTGTGACCCTTGGTCCTGGACTGGACTGACCTTACCTTCGTGACCTGGTACTTGTGTAGAACTATGGCGAGGCGAGACAGACCGCAGACGTACTACTCCATAAGTGCACTTTGAGTGATTTATGCAGAATGTAGATCTCCTTGCTGGCACCAGTGACAGTAGGGAAAAGCGAAAAGATTTGGGCTGCGGTGTCGTCGCTTCACGAAACCTCGACGGTGAAGTCACGATAGTTCTCTCTCTTCCTTCGTTTCACACCAGGTCATTCACTCCGCAGCTGCGGTCTGCGCTGGGTGCCAGGCCCTGCCATGTATCTAGGCTTTGTTTGTGATGAGGACAAGTCTACTTGTCACTGGTTACAGTAATAAGAATCAACAAGTCAATCTCATGACAGGTTTACAGGCTCTGCTAAGAATCTACGATATCAATACCGTTCAGCCACTTGGCCCAAAATTGTATGGAACAAGGCTGCCGTCTTGCTGGTCTGCGATTTAAAGACTATTCAGGTGTTCTTCACTGCATTGGAAAATTCTTTGACTGCTCATGTACCTTGCAGAGCCACATGTGCAGTCATTGTCTGTCCATATCGTCTTCTCATTTTTACATACACACACATCATCAGTATATACACGAATACCATGCATCAGCCCAACAAGCAATCTCACAGAGTCCTCCACTCCTAGACCCGCTCTCTCACCCCGCACACGTGACACACCCGATCCAATTGATCCCTATCATTCTCCCCCCAAAAAACACAGACCGCGCATCTAGCTAGTCCAAGTACCAGTGGCCTGGGCCTCGATGGTGATACCGTCCCACGTCCAGACCTTGCCGTCCTGCGTGCTGACGGGCGTCGTCCAGGTCGAGTTGAGGCCCTCAATGTAGGTGCCGAGGTCCGTCACAGCCTCGCTAAAGGTCATGGTGATGTTGGACCAGGTGTACGAGGGGAGGGTGCCGCAGGCGGGCGTGGAGGAGCACTCGTTGGCGCCGTAAAACACACCGGGGTAGAAGACGTCTGCGTTGCGCGCGGTCAGATGATTGATTGATTGATATATGGGCGCCGCACTTGTAGGCGGCTTGACTTCTTCCTTTCTTGAAACAGGTCAGGGACATTTGACTTACCATCGCTTCTCTGGCTGAGAATCTCACCGTCCTGGGAGACAGTCTGGACAATAGAGTCACCCGAGACGTAGACTGTGTGACAAGACACAAAAAAACATTAGCCTCATGTCCCAAGTTGCCGCACCTAACAAACAGACCAGTCAATCAATCTCGAGAAGGGATTGCAAAACGTACTAGCAAAGTCAAGAATCGAGCCAGTCGCCACAGCGACGTACGCGGAACCCTCTTGTCCGGACTCGTAGTACATCGTGGTGGTGAAGCACCACTCGTCGGCAGCGGCAGGGCAGCCGCAGTCCTCCTGGTCGTTGCACCAGTCTGGATACTCAGGGCAATCGTCAGTCATACAAGAAATTCCAGATCCGATAGCGTACTGAAGTGACCAAATCTCAATCAATATACCAGGGAGACGTACTCAGAATGGGCTGAACCAGAGCAGCAGAGTTGTAGTCGTCCGAGTTGGGCTGGACTCCCATCCCTGAAACACACACAGATATTAGCAAATCATGCTTCAACAGAACTCAATTCTGCGGAATTCCACACGAGCAAAAGAAACTCACAGATGGCAACCCAAAGGGAAGTATCAGTGGTGTCATAGTCGGTCAAGGTGCTGGGGACCGTAAGCGAGTAAGTGACGTTCTCGAGGTATGGCGACGAAGGGATCGACGACGACCACGGGCCCGTGATCAAACAGTTTAAAAAAAAATACTCCGCATCAAGTTCAGTACACATCAACAGTTTCGAAACGTTTTTTTGCTCTTTCTGTATGCATTCAATCAAAAACAAGGCTCGTATCTGTGCATTCGCACAGGACAGCCCAAGACAACATCAGACATACCGAGGTAGTCGGAAGCGCCAAATCCCTGAGTGTCAGCCTTGGCCAGCAGGGCTGAGGCAAGGGAAAGAAGAGCGTAGCGACCGAAAGCCATTGTGACTGTACTGATTTGAACAAAGAACGAGGATGTCGGCTGCAGCAAAGAAGTCCTTGAATCTACAGATTTTCTGGAAACGAATCAAGTGCGCGTGTATAAACGAGTGTCGAAAAAGACGTGTTGATTTGGAGATCCAGTCTCTCTTGATGGAAAACAGAAGAAGATCGACAAGTATCAACGATGCATGGATGCAAGCAAAGGAACAAGAACACACACACAAGAAACAGCGAATATATGTAAAAGGTTTCAAACTTTGCCTCCGGGTCTGCCGTCGGCGAAATCCTTCTTCTCTCCTCTATAATACTGTGTGTGCTCTCTTCTTTCCCTTCTTTAAAGTCAATCTAGACAACTCCAAAGAAAAGAACCCACTCCCTCAAAGGCATCATCAAGGCCCCTGATCACCCAGGTTGACGCTTGTACTATAGAATAAGATTTCCCCGCTGTGCACTGCGTAAACGGGAACAACATGGGGAGCAACATGGTCCATCACATCAAATTACATGGAACTTCCCGGACCAACATCCCAGGTGGATCAATCGCCTCACAAACACAACTTTCGACTCGACTTGCTGTACGAATACTAACTACGTGCTATTCTGTAGCATTCAGAACACGTCGGGATTTACTTGTACTTTATTGCTCTGCAGAACCGACTCTTTTCCGAACCGTATGCTTGATCGCAGGAAATGCAACGGAGATGAACCAGAGAAAACGAAAACGAACAAGCGATCGGACAATTTGGCTTGTTGTAACGAGATTGGCGCGCAATATCTCTGAAACACCAGCCCCTGGACCTTTGCTGGTGCGCAGACGATGCCCGAAATCTAGTATAAACAAATTAACCATTCACGCCAGCGGAAACAAAAAGAACATAACCAGAAACAAAAAAGAGAAGAAAAAAAGGTCCACTCTGCCACTTTACCTGTCTTGAATTTGATATGCAAAACATTGCATTGTGTGTGGAAATCAAAAGGTCGAGCAGGAACATGAAACAGTCATCCACCAAGCAAGCGAGCAAGCAAGCACTCGCTTTTACTTTTCTCAGTCGGTCAATCTAGAAAAAGGGGTCAGGGTGCCTCGTAAACCCCTTTGAAAACGCCTTGATTCTGTGTCCACATGCTGCTTACTTACCTACTTACTCACTCCAGCAATCTATGAAAATAGTCCGGTTGAGATACATCGCGCAAGACTAACCCTGAATGGTATTCCATGCTTCCCTCAGATCTAGACTACTTTTTGATTGTACTTTCATCGGGCTTTGGTAGCCCTGCGCTCTGGGCCCATATTGTGTTACACACGTGTAGTCGAGTACTTTCCTTGGCGGCTGAACTTCGGGACTTTAGGAAACAGACACCAAGCACCTTTGGGAACACAGTAAAGTTGTCTATGTGTATGCAACAAACTTCCGCTAACAATACCTAGATACGGTAGTACTAAACTGTCAAGACTGTCAGTCTGTCTAGTGGCCATGGTTGACGGACCGACTGACTCGGTATGCACTTTGACATTCTCCAGCAGAACGAACCAATCACAGCCCCAGCAAGTTACCCAAACAGGAAATACTCGCTCAAGTAGTACACAGGTACCTCGTACAACTGCTGGAGGACTTTTTCTCCTGGCTTCATCCATATAAACAAACTCCTATACTCTCAGCCGGCAATTGCGGCAATGCAGTGTGGACTTGCTTTGAACGTACACAGAAAAACATGGATATTAGCAAAGATCCACAAACCACTTGGAATCATTCCACTGCTTGATCGTTTTCAAGATTGGCCAACCATACGGAAGGAGTCTAGAATGGAAAAAGAACATCGATATGTGTATATCTTTGCGACATGCACCATGTCCACCACTGTATTGGCGAAAGTCTATCATTGTGTCTTCGGCTTTGATACGTTTCGTTTCGGCATCTTTGGCTCGATGGCAACCAAGAAGAGCAACGATCTTGTACAGTGATGCCAGATATATGCAGTCAGCAAAGTTTCATCATGTACTATTCATTTCCCATGAAACTCCCAATTTCTATATATCGATCCGACCCATGGCAATGCTACAGAATATGCAAGAAAGGAACAATCAACCACCTCCAGCATTCAGCGACACACTTCGTCTTCCTCTCCTCTTTCTCCTCTTCAACCCAGGAAGCTCTTGATGTTTCCACCAATGTTTTGCAAGTCCAGCAAGAACGTATCATGGCCAAAGAGACTCTGCTCCTCGCTGAGCTCAACATGCGTGACCTTTCTGTTGCCAGCATACCGCAGCGTCTCAGCAATCTCGCGTTGCTGCCACGCAGGGAACAGGATGTCACTAGCGACGCCCATCACGAGTGTTGGATGGTCGCGCAGAGCCGCCAGACCGGTGACGAGGTCGGCGGGTGGCTTTGCACTCAGGGCTTCCCGTGGGTCGATCTCAGCCTCACTGGTGCTGGAGCCAGGCTGCTCCTCGTAGGCCTTCTCGGGTAGGGTAAGGCTGCAGCTGGCATCGAAACCTGACGAGGTGTCTGGCTCCTGCTCGCGGGTCGCCCGTCGAGCTGCAGTGCGCGCCCTGTTTTCGCCTCCCAGGTCAAACAGGTCCATGGCTTTGCTGACATAGAGCAAACTGTTTGCGTCGTAGGTCAAGTTGAACTTGGCGCCGGCGTGGTCCAAGTAAGTCTCGATCAAAAAGTCGGGGCAGAGAGCTGGAGGCTTGCTTGGATCAGCCCGCCTCCTTCCAAAGCGCTGCTCCCACTCCGGCCCGGAACGGTAGGTGACGGTAGCGATCTCGCGCGCGAGCTTCATGCCGTGATGAGGTGGGATCTTGCCATAGTAGAAGCCTCTGTTCCAATTTGGGTCCATCATCAAAACCTGTCTCTGCGTGTGCCGCATTGCGATGCTGTAAGGATGACTGCGAGCGCATCCGCTGATGGACACAATCCTGCCCACGCGCTCTGGGAACATGACGGCAGTAGCAAGGGACAGCATGCCGCCCATACTCGAACCAACGCTGGCGTACAGCTTGTCCAGCTTGAGATGGTCCAGTAGTCTGAACTGAGCGCGAACCATGTCATCGATGGTCAAGATGGGGAAGCGTGTTGCGTAGTTTTGCCCGTCTGCTGGGTCTATGCTGCTCGGGCCGGTGGAGCCATAGCAGCCTCCCAAGACGTTTGTGCATATTACATAGTATTTGTCCGTGTCAAGCGCGCATCCGGGGCCAATGAACTTTTCCCACCAGCCAGGCTGGGGATTGAGGTCGGTCGAGTGGGCATGGGAGGAGGCAGACAAGCCTGTATGCAGCAGAATGACGTTGGACCGGTCAGCGTTGGGTTGGCCCCAGGTCTCGTAGGCAATGTCAAAGTCGCGCAGAGTGCCGCCCCAGTCGAGCAGGATGGGCTCGTCGCAGTGGTATTTGAGCGTGGCACCGGCTGTGTAGGAAGGCTCGGGGCCTGAGGTCGAGGAGCGGGCCTGGAGGGTGGCCGAGGTGGTTTCGACGGCATCGAGGCACGGAAAGGACATGGCAGGATTCGAGGCGGAGCTAGTCCTTGAGGGAGTTGAGTGAATGCATCGTTGAGCCGAGGGAAGTATGGCCAGGTGAGCTATCGAGGAGCTCGAGACTGGTGGTGTTGTGCGCCGAGGGGCAGCCAGGACAAGGCGCGCGTTGGCCTGGCGCAGAGCCCGCGCGAGAGGTCTGCGGGCGCTCATTGAGATGTATTCGGCTGGAGGGCGTTGTCTCTGCAGACAATTAGGAAGAAGAAAGAAAGCAGGGCGCGAAATAAGTAGGCAAACAAATAGTCCGGAAGAAGGTTGCGTGATGGGTGTTGCGGATAAGGTTGTTGGTGTTTTAGTCATCTTTTCCTCCGCCTTCGCTCGGCTGCGGGACAATCGGGGGATATTCACACACCCCTAGCGTGCGGTCTAGATAAGCGATAAGCAAATGACGTAACCCCACTTCTCCCGCCCGCGCGCCAGGCACACACCACAGCCAGTGAGTGAGTCCAGGCCCTGGAATGGCCGTGTTGATATGTAGCTGTCAAACTCACGGGCATCCTTGACTGTCCTATTACTACTTGCGATACTGTACTTACTTATTGCGCTTCAGTTTCTGTGCCCTTTGCTACCTTGACCTCGACCTCTCTTCGCCTCCTTCAACCAACCAGCCACTCCTTCAGGACACGTGCCTTGTGACTCACTCGCCGTTTCCTCCAATAGCCACACTTGTCGACATTTGTATCAAGTAGCAACAAGCAAAGAAAGCCCGCCACCACAACACGCATGAGTCTCGTCACGGTTCTTCTGCTCTACCTGGCGACCGCCATGTCCTCCCTCATCCCCTTCTTCCAGAACCTGACCAGCAGCATTTTTGGCACCGACATGTCGTCAACCTCATCTGCTGCAGATGGCCCACCAAGTCAGCAGCAGCCACGGTCAGGCTCGTCGACCTCGCAGCCCTCAAATGGCGTGTCCTCGCCAAACAACCTCCCAAATTACGAGCCAACAGCCATGGACGTGGTCGTGGTCAAGGCGATGCTGCAGCAAGGGCTCAACCTCCCTCTCGAGGTCATCCTGTCCATCATCGACGCTGCAGAGTACTGGCCTCACACGACCGTGTCCACAGCCACCTTCCGCACCAGTTTCAGAGTGCAATCGGGTCGCGAGACAGAGAATGAATTTCTGGCAAGTCCTCCACCCAAGACACTTTGCCGTCTACCTTTCTGCACATTGTCCTCTCTTGTTCCGCTGACTGGTTTCCATAGCTGCGTTCCCGACCGCTCGGCCTGATTCGCAAAGCCCACTACGACGACAGCATGTACAGCCTGACAAAACCCAGGCCAGAACCCTTTTCAGATGACGACGATGCCGAGTTTCCATTGTCCCAATTCCAGGAATGGATCGGGAATCCCACCAACACAATCGAGCACCCTTGTCGAAGGCTCGTCTTCACGATCACGAGCCACGACCAGGGCTGGGGCGGAACCCGACATCCGAACGAGCCTTACAACGGGTCTTGGACCTGGTTCGAAGCCGGTCTCGAGCGATTCGACAAGAATGCTACTCGCCCTGTAGATTCGAGAGAGCGGGACGCAGCGTTGTCAGCCACGCCCGCAACTGGTAACACAGACTCTCCTAGCATTGACGAGCTATCTGAGGCCTCTTCTGCTGTTGCTGTCTCTTCTCAACCTACCGAGATGGACAACAAGCTGCCCACTCCATACCTCCCTACCTACTCTCTGCGCTCAATCCAGCCACAACTCGACGCCCAGCAACAACACTTCCATCACCCACTGCACCCACAGCCTGACCGCACCATTCAGCGCAACAAGACCGCCCACCGCGACTCAACAACCCACCGCGTCGTCTGGTCCTGGGACGACGACGTGGCCAACCCACTCACAGGCGAAGAGCTCAAGAGCCTAGGCCGTGGAGAAGAGTCTGGCACGGGCAGGTTTGTGCGCGAGCTGAAGCTTGGTGATGTGGTTACGGTGTGGGCCAAGTCGCGGTTTGGCGGGTGGGTGAACCAGGTCGATTCTGTAAAGATCGATGTTTACTGGGCTTTGTGAGAGATGTTGATAAATGATGATGATGATCGTAACGATGAGGTAGACTTTGTCTCACACACAAGACTTGATGATGGTGTTTCCGGTGTTTCCTCTTTTTTTTTTCCCTTGTTTTTTCTTCTTTTCTTTGTTTCTTTTTGATTCATCTCCTCTTTAGATTCAAGTAAACAGCACTCTTGGGTATTAGCGTTATGCTCGATTGATTGTAATTACACAAATACACGCAGTAATCAAACCTGTAGACTTTTTGAACGTTGTTAAACATCCATTTCCTTCTGTCAAATTTCACATGCTCGTGATCATCATTACTTGTAACGATTTAGATTATAATCTGAAGCCCGAGGAAGGATTTCAACTATGCTCAATCTGGTGTAGAAAATCCAATTCTGCAAAGTTCAAACTACCAAATTGCGTGCCAACACCACCAAATGGAAGCGCTTCGGCATCATCACCGGCACAGCACAATCACCATCAAGTAATCTATAGCATCCATACCTGAGGTTGTACTCACGAGGTGCCCCCTCTTCTTCCATATCTTGCGACTTCCATTCTGTAAAACTCACCATATTGACCCGTTTTGTCAATATCATCATCAACACCAACATCATCATCACCACTACCACCACCACTACCATTACCACCAACAGCATCAAATAACCCCCTTGCATCTCTCTCGCTCTCTCTCTCTTCTGCTACATACTGCAGTTCTAAAAGTCCATGCGAATGACATTTAGTAAAGTCTGTACAAATCATACATATCATACAATTCATATAATTCGTATATTTTATACTTTTTATTCAATTATTCTTTTTTGTGTTTTTTTGTGGTTTTGGTAGTATGTGTCTTTGCTTACATGTATATCCCAGTTTGCCCATTTCCCATTTCCCATTTCCCCCGTCTTGTTCACTGCCAATGCCAACAGAACTCAAATGAATCTCATCCCATCGCTTCTTCCCCTTGACATCAACTTCGCTTTGCGGGATTTCGCTGCCGCACTGTGCTTGTGCTATGATACTTCTCAATACATACAACATACCTGTAAAATTGCAGAGATTGATTCCGCCCTTGTCCTGCCATGCCATAACATGCTTGGTGCCGCATCTCTCTTTCTCTGTTGAAATCAAACTCAAACCAAATGAAATCAGACTAAACCAAGACCAAGAACAACCATGATCGACTTTGCTCTGTTCCGCTTCTTTTTTTTCTCTGTCTCTTCGCAGGCGTTTTTTTTTTCTCTTCTTGTATGCCTTTTGACTCGACCGGACGATGGAACACCATAACCACCACTCCACCATCTCACAACGGTTTGCTTTTGGGAATGACACCACATCCACCCTTCCCTTATTGTGCCGTCCATTCCTCGCTCTTATGGTATATGCTGTGCTCGAAAATGTATAACCTTCTATAAAAAGAAACCCCTGAACCCCATAGCCTCGTGATAAAACTTGAGCGTGCTCTGAAAGAAAATAAAAAGCAGAAAACCGGAACAGGAAAGGACCAAAGAATGCAAGTAAACAACAACGACACGAATGGTTTCGTGTTGCATACAAGAGGGGAATTGGTGGAAAGGCAAAGAAAAGCACATGCAACTAACAATGCACACAAATGCTCAAATCAAGCACCATCAATTCCCATTGATCGCAGTGCCTAGACCACACCAAACAGTGCGCAATCATATCTTCAAATGTGTGCGGTCTGATTGCACGTGAACAATTTGAAGTCGCACCGCTCAAGATCGGACGAGGCTGAATTGAGACTGCTTGGACATCTCTCGGCGTGAGCAATGGAGTTTCTGGTATTCCCTGGTATGAATTTCTCCGTTGTCTTCTGACCATCTTTACTCCTCGTGTTGAGCAAATATCATGCATATCGTACAATCAGCATTTCAAACACCAGTCCAAGCCTCCGTGAATGGCATTCACAGCAGAGCCAGGCAACAAGATCCTGAACACAACTGTCCAATCTAAGGCAACACTCCCAGCCACACGTCCGTCCGTTAAACGAAAGACCCGTGAGGCCGGTAAGTGTTATATGCTTATCCAAAAACTGTGACAGTCGTGCCTGACGGACAGGCGAATGGATTCCGACCGTGCGCGTTGACAAGGTAGTCCGTCACCATAAAGCCGATCGGCCGAGTTCGTTAATTCTTTATTGTTCGTCTCGAGTCTTCGACTGTGCCTTAACATCTACTGACTAACCCCCTTTTCGTTCCGATTCGTCCTTGGGTGGTTGCTCGCTTTGCTGTGAAACCTTTCCCGCGTTGCGCACCTCTGCGTGTTGCTTCTTGCGCGTTTTTGGCTTTTGCCAACCATTCCCATGGTCCAAATCGCCTCGATTCGGCCGAGGAGTACCGTTTTCACGGCTTGCTTGACCACTAAGACGCGAGCTTCTGGTCGAGCCAGTCTCTTGGTTGTCCTTGATCGTTCCGTTCGACTCGCTCGGCTTGTGCGAAGACTTCGCTCCACGGTCCTGTTTGGCATTTTCCATCCACATGACACTCTGAACAGGAAGCATCGCATCTCCGCGATACAGCTTTGGGGACGGAGTTCGTGTCTCATAGACTGGCGAAAGGTGCTGAGCTTCGGTAAACATTGTAGGAGTAATAGACAGGTCAAGAGCGGCAACATCTGGTGGCAACATGTCATTTTGACTGTGCTGCCATTTGAAGTCAGCAGGCAACGTGGTGCTGGGCAATGCGCCTGGGACGCCTGACGCCGCTGATCCATTGGTTGCAGAATGCGTGCTGGGCACGAGTCGCTGCCCGAGGGATGGCAGGTTTGCACCAGTCGAGGATATGACTGGGGACTGAACAGTCGATCCATTCACTACAAGCGGTCGATCAGGTGCACTGGGTCGAGAGCTGTGAACCGTATCCGCCGGCACAGAGCCGCCGTTCGCCTGGCCCTGATTAATGTGTAGCGGATTGTCATAGGCAACGTCGCTCGCTGTTGACGGAACCAAAGTACCATGGGCGTAAGAGGCAATAGGCGGTGGCAACTTCGAGCCATTCACAACCAGTGGTAGCCCTTCCTTTGCGGAACGTGTTACGTTGTGTGGAAAGGGAGCCGATGTGAGAGGTGCCGAATTTGCCCCGTTGGAAAAAGTTCTTCCATGTCCGAGAGGTGAAGGTGAACGCGAGGTTCTCTGCAAGCGTCGGTCTAGCACGGATTGAGGGCCCTCGGTCGATAATCTACGGCGACTTGCACGGCTCAAGCCGCCGTCGCTGAGGGTGGCAAATCCAAGCACGGGCTTCTGCGACGCCAACAAAGGGTCGGCAACAAAATAACCGAGATACCCAGCGCTGTCTTCCTCGGGTGGCGAGTCTGGGAGCGTCCTACTAGAGCTTGCATCGGTCTCTGACTCTGTCTTATCGACGTGTTGCGAAAAGGCTGGAAATGGAGAGAGATTGGGCTGAACAGCATTCGCTGGCCCGCCCTTCGCCGCCCTGGTGGACTGCACGATCGGTATAGAAGTTCGAGCTGCCGGTTGAGACTGAGATCTAATCGCACCACCGCTGGAAGAGCTTCCAGACTCGTTCGCCGCTGATGACCGATGCAGACTTCTCCTAAACTCTGGAGCCGCACTGGCAGATGGTGAGCTCGGATGGGTCCCGAATGCAGCATACTGCTGATGTTGCTGATGCTGCTGTTGCTGTTGCTGTTGCTGTTGTTGCTGCTGCTGGGCGTACAGGGCTGGCTGCAGATGACTTTGCCACAAGTAGTAATCGGATCGCGGTATTGCCGTCATGGGAGGCGCTTGATCAAAAGAGCTTGTACGAGATCTCTCCGAAGGTTGCCCAGCGCTGGCCTGCATTCGCTGTGCATGCTGTGCATGCTGCTGGACGGCCTGTTGGCGAAGATGTTGCGCCGCAAACCACTGCCACCTGTGATCTGGCTGCGCAACAAAAACGTTGCCCAGCATGTCTCCATAAGGATACTGCTGCGCAAATTGCGTCCACTGCTGCAAGTCTGCAGGTTGCATACCTGGAGATATCAAGAGAGAATGGGGCATGGCAGCTTGCGCCGCTGCTGCCGCTGCCGCAGCAGGGCCAGCTTGTGAGTTCTCGTAGGCATTGCTGGACGAAGCTCTCCGATTACTGTTGGTGTTACGAAAGTGGTTGCGGTTGCCCCGTCCACCTCCACCATTTCGTCCACCTCGACCAGACTGCTGCTGCGAAGAGCTGCGGATGATTGCGGGACGAGGAGCCGGTTTGATGAAGCCTTTGGCTTCTGTAAGCTCCTCCTTTGGAAAGACAAATTGCTCACAACATTCGTGCAGTTTCCCTTCAGATACCAAATCAAACGCGCGTCGCAGCTCCATGTGAAGACCGCGGAACGAAAAGTCGTCTGCCGTGTTGCCGAGATTGCGCTCCCGATTAAACGGCTCTTCGACGCATAGCCTATTGTTCATGCCCACATTCCACTTTGTTGCGGTTTTTGGTATCGTTTTGCCAAGGCGTACTGATAGCGCCAGGTTGTCATAGTCAAACTCATGAGCGTAAAATCTAAAGAATTGAAACAGCAACTCTCCTATCGTGCTTTTGTTGGCGTCCCCAAAGCCCTTGAGTTGACTCAGATCGTCCGCGAAATCAGTCTTGTGGCCGCTGGTAGTGGGCAACTTCAAATGCGGACACTGGTGTAGAGCTGGTAGTACAGGAGGCTCGCGAAGCTGAAGGAAGGCGATAATCAAACATATCCAGGTATAGGAACTAAGCGTGTACCCGAAAGCTGCGAAAAGAGCAGATCCATTGTTAGTTTTTCTGAAAGTTCAAGCACTTGTAAAAGAGCAAGATGACCACTTACCAGCGTCATTCACCACCCGCCTCCTGGTCCAATACTTGATCACCATTGCCAGCTGTCGCACACGATCGTCAATCTCCACGTACGTGCGTACCATTCGCGTGTTTTCAAGCGCCAGGGTATTGTTGACATTCATATCACAGGCCAGCTGGAGTTCTGGATCCCATATCTTGACAATAGGTACTTTTGCCTTGGAAATGCACACCACCTTTTCCATGCCACCTGTTCAGAAAAGGCCATCATTAGTTTGCGAACTTTCGATTTGACGCACGCATGGGTGCTTTTGCGTAAAGGATGATCACATACGCTTGTGAAGGAGATCTGCAATGATGCAGACACCTTCCATTTCCTTCCAGTCTGTCGTGATACAAATGTCCACTGTATTTGGTCAGTCAAAGAGTTCGTGCAGAGAAAGGGAAAAAGACCGAGAGAAGCAACTAACCATCGGAATCGTCTGAGCAGAGTAAATTGCCCGAAGATCCAAACAGATGCACGCGAATGTTGTGTCCCGGCCACTCATCATTGAATATTTCTTCCAGTTTCTTGACCAGTCTGTCTCGATTTTGCTCCACCTCGGATGATGGCAATAATCTGTCGTAGATCTCTCGCATATCTGTGGACAGGCGTCGCTCCTCATCCGCGGACAGTTTGCTCTTGATTTTGTCTGCATCTACCTTTTCCAACAAGTCGGCGCCAAGGCTGTATGGCATGCGCCTTCGAAAATTCACCGACGAAGTCTCGTATGGGCATAATCGCGGCTGTTGAGCCTGGCGGGCGGCAAAGGTGGTGGCGCCACCATGGGGCTCCGAATATGCTGAGCGCGGTGAATGGTTCTGAATGGCATTCGGCGAGGGCTCGCGAGATTCGAAAGGGAAGTCGCGGGCACGCTGGTGCGGCGTGGACGGTACAGAGTTTGACTGAGCGGAACTGCCAGCCGACTGCTGATGAGCCTGAGTAGCACGTTGTGCTGGGCGGGCAGGGAGAGGGTGGGCCAGGTCCGGTTGCGCCTTGACTGGCGTTTTGATTTGTGAAGACGAGGAAGCTGTTTCCTTGCCCTTCCCGTGGGATGCAGCATCTTTATTTTTGCCCATTGTCATGCCCTCACGATCTGATCTCTCGTTATGTTTTGATGTCCTCGTCCCATGGCAGCTCTGCGTGGCAGGAGACTGCTTGGAGGTGTGGTTGTCCTTATTAGACACTTTGGAGGAAGATCGGGACCGAGTCCGCGGAGCAGCCTGAAGGCTTGGGACAGACGGAAGACCGGAAAGAGATGCAGCTGGAACGCAGCCGCTACCGACAGGAAGGCCACCGCCACCACCTCGGCCAGGTGAGATGAGCTTGTTGTACTGCAAGAGCTGGGCCTGGTGCTGCGAGAACAGAGCCAGCAGATCCAGGGGCGGAGGGTACGAACCCGCAGAAACGGGATCGGCAAAGACGGCCGAGGTAGGTGTAGAGGCACAAGGGGTGCGAGGGGTCGAAGGGCCGGTTCCGTAGGGACTCAGGCCGGCGCGACTCCAGGAGGCGACGGGCTGATATGCGTGATTCGTTTCAGCGGCGGTTGGCCGGCTGTCCATGAATACCGCGCGGCTTTCTGTTGTCGAGGACAAACAAGCACACACACACACAAGGGTCCGAAGGAGCGAAAGCAGCCAAGAACTAGTGGCGAATAGGCAGACTGATCTTGAGAGGGATCGGTCCTGGGATTGCGAAGATGGCGCTCGTTTGTTTGGTTACTTGTCCGCTGGAGAGCTGCCACGAGAGGTATGTGTCGAGACTGGACCGGCAGATCCGATGATGACGTGAAATGGATACTCTTGGCTAGCAAAAGCAGAACTCGCTTGTTCGGAAAATCGAATCGTAAAGCCGGCTCGCACGGTGGAAGAATGGCTAGTGAGCTTGAGATGAGGAACCGAGCAAGAGCTTGGAAGATGGAGCAGACCAAAGCAGGCAGATCGAGCGTGGCAAGAGTCGAAGAGCACTGTAAATGGACCTGGAGTCGGTACTTTGTAAGGACAGCAGACGACCAACAAGACAAGGAGGCTACAGTCACAAAGACAAAAGCCAGGCTAGACTAGTCGAGTCAAGAGACGAGCGGCGGATGGCAGTCGGAGAAGCAGGAAGAATCGCTTGGCCTCGGAGGAAGAAGGTATGTAGCCAGCGCAGATTCGGAAGTGGCTGGCTTTGGTGCAGCAACGGGCTGTAGAGGACGAAGGGAGTGTGCCTGCCTGTGGAAATGGGTCACGAACAGTCAGCGTTTGACACGGGCGCTTTGGGGAAGGAGACAGTTGGGCGGCGAGGGAAGGCGTAGGACGGTTAGTGGACGGGATTAGGGTGAACTGGAACGGGGAAGCGCGGGGCCTTTGAAGGCGCCAGCGTGACAACGCTTCTTGTACTCCTTTTCCCCTTCCTTTTTGTTTCGGTTCTTGTCCTTGCAGTGGCCAGGTTGACAGAGAGCGAGAGGCAGAGAAGAGAGAGAGGGAAAGAGAGCAGACATACGTCGTTGTGGGGCCTGTTTCGAGGCAGCGCTTGTGCTAATGAATCTGCGAGAACGAGAATAGGTAAGCGACTTGTCGAGGATCAGCTCAATCACCCGCGAGCGGTGACAGGGCAGCAGAGGGAGGCAGGAGGATGGTGAGTGTCAGGAGGGTCCAGACACCGAGGCTCGATGCGTGGGCGTGCCGTGTGAGAAAGGCGAGGGCTGTGGGCTGTGGATTGTGTGGATTGGCGGTGGACGGTTGGCAGTGGACGGTGGATGAGCGGGAGCCGCGAGCTGCGAGACAAAGAGAAGGGAGGATTGCTCTCCACCTGGCAAAAGGTTCCAAAGTCCACCTCTTTCTCTGTGTGCCTCTTTGAAGATATGCAAAGCCCTCTCGTCTTGTCTCGTCTCGTCTCGACTCGCCTCGGTGCTCGCAGAGCAGGATCGCAGCAGGAAATGGAGGCACGGAGAACGCGGGAGAGGAAGGGAAGGGTGAGTGTCGGTTGCAGACGCACAACTACCAGACGGCCGCTGCTCGAGCCAGGAGACAAGGCCTCAGGATCCAGTCGTGTTGCGACGTCGTCGTCGTCGTCAAGGAGTCGTTGGCTGGAGAACGGTTCGTGGGTCGGTCGGTGAGCAGACAGTCGTTGTCTGGATGTACGGACGATCAGCGCTGCGGTGCGGTTGCGGGTGCGGTCGAGGCAAGGCAAGGCAAGGAGAATGGACGAGGATGTGGAAGTCGGATGGAGAGCCAAGCAACCAGCAACCAGCAGCCAGCAGCAAAGCAGTAAGTACTTACGGTCAGACCAGGTACAGTAGATGGGGAAAAGCCCACGGTTCATGCAGCGGTGCAGATGGCAATGTGCGGCAGCACCACAGCGAGATTTGGGGCCTAGGGGCCTGCACGTCCAGGGCCTGGGCTGCCAAATGGGCGTTTGCAAGGTGCCAGCTGCCAGCCAAAGTGCACTAAGGCAATGCAATGTTGGACAAGGAGAAGCGCTGGTACGAGGCCAGGTTTGGAGATGGATTTGGTGGAGGGCAGCAACTTGAGGGAGGCAACTCTGGGGCACAGGGCATGGTTGCAGGGCATGCAGGGCATGCAGGCGCCGAAGGGGGCGTACGTCCCACTGTACGAGGTACCGTGTAGACTGAGCCGGCGTTGGGCTGGGGTGGGTTGCAACTCACTGACGGGCTGCATACTCAGTACAGCAGGTACTGTTCTGCCACTGTTCTAGAGCCCGCTGCACGCCCTGATTCCGTGGCTCCAGAACATGCACTGTACAGCTGCATGAACTGGCTTACCTAAGAGCCCTACCGAGTGCTTGTCTGGCAATGTATTTTTAACCACAGCAGGGCATTTCGTACAAAAGAGTGCTTGGCACGCCTGGCACTGGAGCGGCGAGACAGACCTAGCACTGAAATAGTGTCTGATTGCTGAGACCATAATGAGAAGCATAGCAATGTCAGTAGGAAGAACGAGTGAGGGTATTCGACCATTGCAATCAGGTTTGCGTACATGTGGGTTGAAGACGCACAACTGTGTGGCAGCCATTGCAGGAGGTCGGCCGTCAGTACGCAAGCATCGAGCATCATGTACAGACTGGGTCTACGCTGAGTGATCAGTACAGCCAAGCCCAACCTGCAGTGGCAGCTAGCGGCCCGTCCTCCTGAATCCCTTGTCCAGCGTTCCCTGTGGCCCCTGTAGAAGGCCCTGGCCCTGGGCGTGATTGCTGGATCGGATGCCCTGGATACTAAAACATTCGGCAAGCCGTTTCTGCGTTTCTTGCGGGGGGACACCCCACCAACCTCGGTCAGGGCCTTTTTGGCATCTATGCACACGTCATGGAACGGCAGAAACACCATGGCATCACCACCATCGCCGTCTTTTTTTGCAGGCAAGTCAGCTCACAGCCAGGACCGTCTCCCGAATTGCATCTGAGCTGTATGTGACTATTGCGCCCAGAAGGGAATTATATGAGCAATCACCTATACCCTTTAACGGCCCTCGGGCTCATTGCCTGCTTTGCACAATGCATGGTACAATTCCATTCGGGGACGTCATCGGGTCAAGACAGCAGAGAGCAGAGGAGGACATCGCCCAGGCAATGCCACCTGCCTGCAAAAGCTGCCGCGGGGGGGGTGGTGCGTCTAGGTGCGTCTAGCCCTGAAATGGCGGGTGCGTAGGCGGCCCCGTAGGCTGTCCTGAGGCTTTAGCACATATCGATAGGCGATGCGCACTAATCTTTGGGGGCCCTGGCAGGCCACATGCCACATGCCACGGCCCCTTCCTGCCGCTGTAGCCTGTTGTGCCTTTCCAGACGGACGGGCCACTGGTGCCCCTGGCCTCATCTCACAGCATGCGCTTCCAGGGCCTCGAGAGCCGCTGGCGTGCCACTAACTGCCAGCTAGCAGGCGCTGCACGGGACTGACGGGTACCTGAATGCCTGAATCCTTGCCAAGCTCCCCAACCCATCTCAAACACTCTACCTGGTACGGACAGACGGGATACCTTGTTCTTCCCTCATCTCCTCCAAAACGACGACGATGGCGATCACCACAGCAACAACGACAGCAGTCTCTTGTTCTCCACACTTTCTCTCCGACAACCGAGTGTCTCTATTGTTACCTCGCTGCTCGCTTGACCGCCTCAATGTCCGCTTCATGGACAATTCCCAGGCGGGGTGTGCCATGGTTTGGGTTTCGTATTCTTGCCCGTCTCTTTCACTCCCGAGCTTAAGCATGGCAGTATGGTGGCTAGTCGGCTCAACACTGACTTTTGCGTGTACAAAACACAGCCTTGTCGTCGTCGTATCATCTGCCATCTCCGTCGCTCAAGGCGCAGCTGCTCTCGCACTCTCTCCACTCACACGCACCGTCGAATTGTACAACTCAACATCCTGCTGTTGCAGTCTCTACGGAGCCTCTGATGTCCAACGAAGCCTACTTCCTCTTCGTCCTGGTCTTGACCTTGACCTTGGCCTTCGTCTACCACGCCTGCCGTTATCTTGTTTCCATTCTCGTTCCATTCGTTGCCGCAGCCTACCAAAGTCCTGCCATTCTTCCAGCTACAAAGGACCCAGGCCTTGCATCCTCTGCTCCACTGCGCCGCCGCCCACCCTGGTCTTTCTTTGTCTCGAACCGAAGCCTGCCGCAGCTCGCTCCCGCAGTCAAAATGGCACGCTTGCTCTCTGGCTCTTGCGGTTGGACGCCAGGACGCCAGGACGCCAGGACGCCGAATGCTGCTCCCATGTTACCGATCTCGGTTAGAGTGTCCAGCCTCTGGCGTGCCTCAACGACACAAGCGCGGCAGCCGTGACAAGCCATGCTGACAGTATTATTCACCCACGTCCACTCCTACCACGATTTGCGGGCTCTCTTCTCGCAGCTGCCGTGCCACCGTATACCTACGTCTTGTATACATGTGACTGCCGCAAGTCACCCCAAGTCGAGCTGACTCCGCACTCGAGAACGCCTCAGCGTTACTTGTAGCCTTTCCCTCGTGAATGCGATGCCGGGGCCATGCAAGGGCTGATGTCACATGCGCACTCATTCGCCCAGGCACGAAGCCAGAGGGCACAGAGATCTGACAGAGAATGGTTACAGTCAGGTCACCACAGCAGCCACGACGCTAACCAGACTGTTTGCTGCGGTCTGCATGCTGCGCTGCCCTTCGGGAGCCACGCTCCGGCTACTTTCCAAGCAGTGACAGGATAGCGCGTAGCATAGCCTAGCAAAAGACTCTGTGGCTCAAGTGCTCCGTGGCGCAACAGACACACACACACACACACACACACACACACACACACCGGTTCCTGTCTTCCATTCTATAGCAAGGCACGCTACTGCTAGAGTATGGGTCTGGCCCCTCTTCCTGTGAAAGGGTTACCTGGTGTAACCTCTTGTGTGCACCTCATTCCCGCCAACGCCGAACAATGACATGTCGCCCCCATTAAAGAACGAACCCTTACCACTTTTGGGGCCCTTTCAACGAGCTCGGGCTTCGCTGGTTCGGCCTGCACTCCAGGCAGGCAGCAATTGCTTGTGGCTTTTATCAAGCACACATGTGTTGATATATCGATCCTTTGTCTGCATGTGGGAGGTTGCCAGCTGCTCAAAGCATTGACTAACCCAACAATCTAGGCCCAATTGCAGGTGTGCTGGTCCCTTGCAGAGAAGGCGGGGTCCCAACTGTGCTCAGAAGGATTCCAGATCTTGGTGCGCACGATGCTCAGGCAAACGAGCAGTGCGGCTAGCTGGCCCAGCGCAAGATTCTTGTTGGATGCATTGCACAAGGGAACGCGCTTTGGCGAATCTGGCAGTCCTCAGCTCGGCCACTGCTCGTCCGTAACCAGCAAGGCATGCAACCAAGCCAAGGCATGGCAAGCGCATCGTTGCGTAGTTTGCAGAGGACAAGAGCCACTAGACTGGCTGGATGGAAGATGACGCCCCAGTCAGCCTTAAATCCACTTGGGACAATGTCCCGCCAGCTGGGGCGCCGGTTGCTCTCTGCTGGCTGCTGGCTGCTGAGGCCTCGCCGAGAGGGTCGTTTCTCGAGTTTCTTGCAACAAGCGTGCGGGAGGGTCTTCCGGGGCCCGTCCTGTGGGCTATCCATCTTGGGAACGGTCCGCTCGCTCGTCACACCTGTTGACCTCCAGATTTGGCAATGCCATGTTGCATGGTCCCCTGTCCCATATCCCATACCCCATCCCCATGCTCATGCTTATGCTGGACGCAAGCGCCAAAAGGAAAGGGAACAAATGTATTGATTCGCTGTGCTGGGCGTCCCTACTTGACCTCCATGCAAGATAGGCTTGCAGCGGCGCTGAACAGAACAGAACAGAACAGAACAGGGCACTGCACTCGCGCTGCACTGCACTGCATGGCACTGCATATACCAATACATAGCACAGCGATATGGCGAAACTAGAAGCGCCTACGTCAGCTCTATTTGATGAAACTTGTACGTTTCCGGATCTTTCTGGTTGGGGCGGGGCTGCAACGGCCCATGGATCTGGAGATGTGAAGTGGTGATCACTGGTACGTGCGTGTGATTCTGGCCTGACAGGATAGGAATAGTGATTTCGATTTATTGGAACTGTTTTGCATTTTGCTCCAAAGTGGGAGAGGAAGCTGCCAAGATGCAACAAGCTTTGTCTACAACCTGTCTACTGGAGAGGTGATTGGTACCAGAATAAAGCGTCGGAGTGGTGGGATTGATGTGTTGGTTTTCTGGATGTTCATTGTGGTTGATTGCTAAATTATTTTGGTACCATCTACGGCGCATGTCGACGGACCAGACGGCAAGGCACCGTCGACGCATCCATCTTCCACGTCAGCCTCATTTAACCACACCGAGCAAGATGGCATGTTGTCACATTTGTCACTGGGCTATTTGCTTGTTCTGTTGAGTATTGTGGAAAGAATGGAGCTCGGGACGTGCCATCGTGCAGAGATGAATGGGGGTTGGTGTATCATGGTGGGTGGATTGGTGTGCGGTTTGCGGGGGATGGTCTTTGGGACTGGTGTCGTTTGCAGATGGTCGATCTTGGGGTTGTTGATGTTGAGAAAGTTGGGCCTGGTTGGGAAGTTGGTACGCTTGGGAATTGCTCGTCGTATTTTTTTTCTCTCCGGGTGTAGGTTACATCCCAACTGTGTATGTGTGTGTGTGTGTGTGTGTGTGTGTGTGTGTTTTATGTCTATGCATTGCTCTGTCTGTGTAGGACGAGAGCAGGTAGGTTATCTGGATAGATTGTAAGGCTGTGGGCAAGCGTCTACCACGACGGTGTTGCATGTGTATCGTGATTATTACCCAGATGGGTAGTAAAATACTTTTGCCTGTCGACTGATGTGGTGGTGGTGGGTTTGCTTTGGCTGCAACCCTACCACTTTGATCATCATGATTGCAACCACGCTTCCACCTCGTCAACGTCATTGACACGGGGCTGACCTGATGAGTTTGAGCGGGAGTGGTGGATTCGGTGGATGTTGTTATTTGGCGTGTCTGTGGGGGTTCGTGAGGTTCGTCAAGATGTTTAGGTGTTTTGGTCTTGTGGCAAAATGATGCCTGGAAAACGGTGCCAGGTATCGATGTGCAGGGTATGCGAGCGAGGCTCTTGTGCAAGTGAGAACAGTGTATGTATGTATGTGTGTATGTAGTCTTGATTTGGGCCGTTTGAACTCGATATTTCTGTGAGCGCTTGCGTTTGTTCTTCTTCAGGTTGGCCTTCCAGACTGATACTCAACTCATCTGGCGAATTGAATTCGATAGCACTCGACGAGCATCAGACCGGGCAAGGAGTGGATGGCTTCGTGCGCTGTACCTGCGAGTGAGAACAAGAGAAGAGAAACACGCTTGGGCCGCGCGCCGAAGGGATTTGGGGTTTGGGGTTGGGGTTAGGGGGAGGGTGTCCCAGGGGCCGAGCTAGCCTTGCGGACTTGATAATCTAATCTGACCAATCAACAGCAAACAGACTCGGATCAAATCAACACTCTCTCATCTCAGCCTCGTCAGGGTGCACCACGCCACGGCCAGCAAACGCCAAGTCAACGCCAAGTCAACGTCGAGTCGAGTCGATTCGAGTCGAGTGCATCGTATGGATCGAGTGCGTCGAGTGAGTCGAGCATGCCTGATCTGATGCCATCTCAACGGGGGTGTTTCGAGCAAGTGTTTCGAGGCTCGTAGTCCAGAGCATTGACATGTGCCTGCGACATGGACCGTCTCAAAAAAAAAAAAAAAAAAAAAAAA
>KZ678558.1:28285-56803 GCA_003019895.1 Coniella lustricola | reverse complement strand
TAAAGATAGGGTCTTTAAATAGATACTAGAAGTATAGAAAGCTTACGATACGCTTAAGATAGCGGTTACGTTAGAACTAATACTTACGGATATAGACCTAACTAAAGAATTTAAGGTCGAAATAGACGCATTATATTACGCACTCGGCGGATAACTCGGTTAACGAGACGACTAAGGAAGACTCTAAATCGTTAGCAACTTTAGCAAGAAACTAAACGGACCAGAACTTAACTATAGAACGCTAGATTAGGAACTTATAGCAATTATTAAGGTATTTAAAGAATAGTAACGATACCTTATCGGAGTAAAGAAATAGATCTTAGTATTTACGGATTATAAGAATCTATAGGTATTTACGATAGCTAAACAATTTAATAAATAGTAGGTTAGATAGTACGAATTTCTATCGCAATTCGACTTTAAGATTATCTACCGCCTAGGCAAAGAAAATCAATAAGTAGACGCTCTTAGCAAACGATTAGAATATTAGGGCAAGGACCCTAAGGATTACCTTAAGCTCTTTAAGGAAGACTTAGAAGGTAACCTTATAATAGAATTTAAGGAACTTAACTCTAATATTAGAATTAATAGGAAGTTACTAGACTTTACTAATATAATAAAATAATAATAAGACGATTATATTAGAGAAATATACTTAGCTCTAGTATATAGATACTAAGGGATACGTATAATATATAAGAGGATCTAAAGATATTGGAATCTACCGGGACTTAAGTAATAAGTTATAAATATTATTAATAACTATAATTCTTACAAGAAGAATAAGGCAGAACGATATAAACTATACGGACTATTATAACCTCTACTAGTACCTACGATTATTTAGTTATCTATTAGTCTAGACTTTATTACTAAGCTACTAATCTTACGAGAACCCTTAACTAAGGTATAATACGATAGTATCCTAATAGTAGTTTGCAGACTGAGCAAGTACGTATACTTCCTACTATATAGAGAAAGTAGTACCGCAGAAGAACTCGCGTATATATTTACAAGGAATATTATTACAAACTACGGAATACCTTAGGAAATTATCTCCGATAGAGATCGGAAATTCGTATTAAAATTTTAGTTATCACTTACTAAACTTCTCGGATCTATATAACGAATATCTACTATATTTCACCTATAGATAGACGGATAAACAGAAAGAACGAACTAGATTATAGAATAATACCTTAGACATTATATTAACTACTAATAAGACGATTGGGTTAAATAGTTACTAATAGCGCAATTCGTATATAATAGCGTAGATATAAGTACTACGGAATAATTACTATTCTTCCTAGTATACGGATATAACCTAATAGTATACTACGAACCGATTCCAGGCGTAAGCGCTAAAATAGCAATATAAAAAGTAGATAAACTTAGAGAAATTCGAGAAACGATAAAGAAAATACTCGAAGATATTAGGAAGTTAATAATAGTATAAGCAAATAAGAAGAGGATTAAGGGACTAATCCTATAGAAGGGAGATAAAGTCTACCTTATTCGTAAAAATATTAAAACCTAGCGGCCTAGCGATAAACTCGACTATAAGAAATTAGGACCCTATAAAATTTTACGATAAATATTACCATTTAACTACGAGTTAGCCTTACTATATGTACGGCTATATAACAACTTCTATATCTTAAAACTCGAACCCGTACCGGCAAACGCAGAATTAGTATATAACGAAATAATCGAAGTAGAATAAGACTAATACGAAGTTAAACGAATACTCGACTTAAGAAAACGAGGACGAGGAAAATAGTATCTTATTAAATAGAAAGGATATAATAATTAGGAAAACTTATAGGAACCCCTAAAGAATATCCACCCCAAACTTATTACTAAATATAAGAATTAGCACGTAAATAATATATAAAGATAGGTAGATACGCACCTTAGCAGCAGGCTAGAATTTAAGACCTAGACGAACTAACAGGGGTATTCCCCAAACTATAAGCATATTTAGAAGCCGAAAGATCGAGACTCTTAAGATAAGCACTAAAATCTATAACTCTAAACGCTCCTAGAGATTGCGATTCGATAGTAGTAGCGGATTCCTCGGCTACTAAGGTATTAATAGCTATATTAGCCTATTCCTACTCGTCTAACGTATCCAGAGTCTCTAACCCCGCGTTTACTATTTTTGCACCCCGCTATACTAAAGACTCTCGCTATAGGCGTAAACGTTTAAGACGAGCTAAGGCCTCTTCCGCTTTACGATAAGCCTTACGAAGAGCCTTACGAGTATTAGATTCTTAGGCCCGAAGTCTCTTCTCCTTGGAAAGAATACGAGATACTAAAGAACGTTAATTAACGATAAAACAATTACGGGGCTAGTAAAAATAACTTATAAGCACTTATCGGGATACTATTCCTATCGTATCGCTTACTACGCTTAACGTAAGCTAAGTAACGAGAAATACTATTTATTATCCGATACGACTACCCCTTAGAGGAATAAAGCGAATAAGGTATAACGTTAAAACTAAAAGTTTTAATAGTAATAAAAAGGCGATTATATTATTTAGACTTCTTAGATCGAGATTTCTCGATTCTTAAACTTATAACGAATTAGGAAGGTATAACCTAAAGTTAGAATATTAGGCAGGACGACTTACGGGAAATAAGAAATAGTCTTTAAGGGTAAAGACCCTAGGAGGGAGATAATATTATAACCTAGCCTTATATAGGTCGTAGGAATAGGCTAATATAATATAGTATAAGCTCGGAACCTTAACGGACCGACGGGATCTCTTATATAAGGAAAGATACGGGCTAGAAACCCAGGGTTAGGGTTAGATTACCTACGTAACTAAGTAATCTGGATTACTAAAATAATCTAGTTAATCTAAGTAATCCGTTGCTCCTATCGCTCCAGATAATCCAGTAGATACCTATAGATCAACTTATAGGAATAACGGAAGGATATAAGGATAGGAGTTTAGCGCTTAATTTAGATAGTTTCCTTATAGTCTTTAGTTATAAATCTAAGCATCGTTCTTAAGATAAGTAAATCTCTTTAAGAATAGATGGGGTAATCCCTCTTGATCTATTGTATCGATAATCGGTATAGATAGCAAAACGTACTTGATATTGTTCAGCACGTGAACTGAAGGTAATACCTCCTTTATCTGCTAATATACAATTTACAGAGACTTCCAGTATCAGGGATACAGGCAAGGATCATTACAATTATCCTAATCTTTCTCGTTTCTAGGTTTCTAGGGATACTATCCTAAGCCCTCCTTTACCGAGAGGTGTATTATATAATTATCCTAGTAATAGAATATCTAGTAAAGGAGTCCGTAAGGAATATCGTCCGACGCTTACTCTAGAAGGTTATCCTAGCTAGGAGTGGAAATATCCTTTCTTACTATTATATTGATTTATCGTAAGGCTTTACCAGCTTATCGTTCTAGGGGTATTAGTTAGAATTATCGTTCTTTCTTAGGTTAACGATATTCTCGTACGAAGTAGCCCTTCTTACTATAGTTAAAGTATTCCTTACTTATAGGTTTCCGATTAGCAGCATTTAACTCTATCGGGCCTATATATATACTACTATTAAGCGCTATTAACCTATAACTAGTACGCTAGGGTATTTAAATCCTTCTAGTAGTATTGGCTGTTATTTGCTAGGTAGTATAGCTTCCTCCTTTCTTATTCTTCTCTATTCGCCGTTCGTAAAGGCGGTTATCGATACGGATAGTATTATTAGTAAATATTACGAAGCTTTCCGGCTAATCCTACTTAGAGATCTCGTCCTTAACTTTATCCTTTAATCCTTTATAGTAATACTCTATAAAACTAGTATCTTCCTATAATAGTTATACTAAAAGCTGCTTAAACCTAATTATATAGGCTAAAGCTAACTTTATCTGTTTAAGCTCTATAAGTTATTATACGATAGTTCGTTCTTCGTTAGGGTCCTTAAATATCTCCTTAAGGATCCGCTTAAATCCCGTAAACGAATTAAATATATCTTTAGTAGCCTACTTATATTCCCTAGGGTTATTAAGGTACTCTAGGTAGTTACGAAGCGAAGGTTCCTACTAGATAAGAGCGTCTTTCTTAAGATATATTCCGGCTAAGACTACCTTATCGGCTTCCGTAATAAACTGGTTTTAATTATATAGAAAGTACGCCTTATAATAGGTAAGAAACCCCTAAAGTATCTTCTAGTTACCGTTATATATAGCGGGTTTATCTATTTTATAGCTATTAGAGTTATAGTAGTAAATATTAGTAATTATAGTATTACCGTTGCTATTATACTATATAAGCTATAGTACTTAAGTTATAAGCTATTACTACTAGTCGGTAAGTTATTCCTCTTAAGATATAATTTACTATTCTTAAGTCGTAATAGTTATATTCTATTACTCGATCTATACTTCTATTTAAGTAATATACTCCTGGAAATTGCGAAGTTCCTAAATAACTTATTCTATTATAAGCTTACGCCGAGCTAGGGCGGATAAAGTAGGAGTCTAAGGAGCTATATTTATACTTGGTATTACTTAAAGGGTATATATAAACCGTTCTAAATAAGAGTTATAAAAATATAATAATCCTTACTTATATCCCTAATATTAGAAGTCTCTATAAATTATATATTAGTAGATAAAGGAGGTATTACCTTTAGTTTATATACTAAATAATATTAAGTATATTTACTATCTATACCGATTATCGATATAATAGATTAAGAGGGATTACCCTATCTATTCTTAAAGAGATTTACTTATCTTAAGAACGATACTTAGATTTATAACTAATAACTATAAGGAAACTATCTAAATTAAAGTGCTAAACTCCTATCCTTATATCCTTCTATTGCTCCTGGTGGTTACGATCTATCCTATAATCGCGTTACCGCGATTACCGTGATTCTGGTGATTCAATTACTCCGGTTACTATGACTTTGGTAATTAACCCTAACCCTTCTTATTAGTCATTCCTTGGTGAGGTTATATAAGAAATCCTGTCGGTCCGTTGAGGTTCCGAGCTTATGCCTTATTGCGTTGGCCTGTTCCTGTGACCTGTATAAGGCTGGGTTATAATAGATAGTAATAATTATTGTTTTTTAAGTGCTGGTATCGTCTTCCTATATTAGGTCTGGGTAAGAACGTAGTAACGTTCTTTCTTCCTTATCGTTCCTACTATCGTTTAAATAGGCGATTATCGATCTTAATAGCTATTACTATATATTTATAAAAGTCCTCTAGTCTATCGGATTTACTAAGTTCGTCCTTAACGTTTTCCTTAAGTCTAGTATAGTATTATACTATAAATAGTTCGTTATCCTAGTTAAGGTAGTTGGCGATACGACGGAATTAGGTAGTATATTCTAATACTAACTTAGTTTGCTTAAGTAAAGCGAGTTGCTATTCTTCAGTGCGTTATTCGTCTAGGTCTCTAAAGGTTTCTTTAAGTACTTTAGAGAAGTTCCGAAACCTCTTAAAGATCTCCTTAGTTTTATCGTTCTAGTATTCGTAAGAATTTTCCTATCTATCCCGAAGCGTAGGCTCCTATTAATAGAGTACGCTACCTTTAAGGCGACTGCCTACGAAGATAACCTTATCTTCCTCTCTAAGGAACTAGAGATAGTAATAATTAAAGTATACCTTATACTAGGTAATAAAGAATTAAAATCCCCCTTTAGTACCTCCGTATAGTCCTAGCTTATCGAGTTTATAGGCCTTCTGCTAAGTAATTAGGCTAAGGCGGAGGATTTCCTACTTAAGGGCCTTAAGGCTATTATTAAGATACTCGTTCTATATAGTAAGTTCTTCGTTAGTCGAAACCTTAGGCGGAGGGGTCTTATTATTACTGCCGGTTATAGGGGTTACTAGTCCAGGAGCTATAACTACTATATTTAGTATTACTTAAAGGGTATACGTAAACCGTTCTAAATAAGAGTTATAAAAATATAATAATCCTTACCTATATCCCTAATACTAGAGGTTCCTATAATTTATATATTAGCAGATAAAGGAGGTATTACCTTTAGTTTACGTACTGAATAATATTAAGTACGTTTACTATCCGTATCGATAATCGATATAATAGATTAAGAGGGATTACCCTATCTATTCTTAAAGAGATTCACTTATCTTAAGAACGATGCTTAGATTTATAACTAAAGATTATAAGGAAACTATCTAAATTAAAGTACCGAACTCCTATCCTTATATCCTTCTGTTATTATTACCATTTTCCTGGATGGTTCTTGGATCGATAGGATCGATGTTGAGCCTATCGAGCCGTGGATCGATAGGATCGATGTCGAGTCCATCGATCCTGTTTGCCTGACCCTAACCCTGACTATGTGATCCCGTATGTCCTTACATAAGAGATCCTGTCGGTCCGTTGAAGTTCCGAGCCCATGCCATGATGTGTTGGCCTGTTCCTGTGACCTGCATATACCCTGGGTCATAACAAATAGCCTTTCGGACTATGTGCACATCCGCTTTGTCCGACCAAGACAAAGACGAGCAAGACGGACGACCTGTACCCAGATCAGTGAGCTTACTGAGATTCGACTCCGAGCCAACTTGAAATGTTAGCAACATAGTCGCACACGGTAATAGTGCGACCATCAGCAGCTGCGCGATCAGCAAGGCCATAATGGGGCAGATGATGTGAGTGCTAAAGGCTACCCAACGCCGAGACCGCATGGCTGTGTTGAGTCGAGGTTGAGTAGGCCACGGAGTTGTCAGAAGTGCTTCAAGTTACGATGTTGCGGGTTATTACAATCGTCATAAGATAGTGCTGTGTCCGGAACTAACCGTCGTATTAACAGCGGACTGATTCTATGCGAGGGCACATATCCTGTTAATTATATACAGAAGCGTGGATAATATGTTAATAGATCACAGTGATCTTTTACAGAAACACCCAGCACAGAGAAAAACCATATAGCACTGCTCATGGGTATATAGTCGATATCTCACGTCTGGTCAGATGGGCTTGTTGAGGTCGAACAAAAGAGAATCCCACGATGGCGAGCCTGTCGACTCGGTCGTCCGCTCTCCAACCTGGCCGACGCATGCTCTGGAATGAACCTTTACTGGCTCGACGCTCTGTACGTCCCTCCAGACGTAGCTGGCATTGGAAACTTACAAATTATGGCTCTGGATAAGTATACGCACAATTTACGACGAGGAAAATGCGATTCTGGTCTTTCAAATCACGAGCAACCAGCGTCCCTACCGATTAGCCACTATGTCTTGCAATCTCATGCAGGATGGATGTCAAGGCCATCAGCGACACAGCACCGGCTCGTAGCATGGAATGATTTTGGAGAATGTTACCAGTCATTCCAATAGGTATGATAATATCAAAGCTATTCACTGCTGCATAACCTCGACACAATTCAAATGCTCCAATATGCCTATTTTACTCCTGAGCAATAATCGACCTCCAAGTTGGTATTGCTATATTAAATATGATACGGACAAAGCTAACATGAATAACTTCAGTGGTAATTGTTCTTCTTTTTGCAACCTGCAGTTGATACCGACGGACTTCGGTGAACGCCACTGAGCTTTCTTCATGGGCAGTCGAGATTTGCTCCCTAGGGCAAAGTATCAGGACAAGCATACGATGATCGAATGATGCGGCGTCATGGACTCAATGGATTGATGGTGCTCTTCTTCCTGAAGAATAACATAAGGGCCAATTGTACATATGCGTCTACAGCCGTTCCGCCCCCCCCCCCTCCCCCAATCGTTGTGGGTAAGTTTGAGGCACTGAACGACGAAACTCACAAGTCGTCTTTACGTACAACGGCTTCACATAAGACTAGAACATCTGGATTGTTTTCGAATTTGGATATCTTTACATCTTACGAAAGACTTGTCCGAACATGATACTGGAAACGCCTAAGGAAGTAGAATCAAAGATAGCAATATCAGCTTTCATTCAGTTGGTGTTTGCGACTAGGTATCTACCCATACTGTACTCCTGTGGGCTACAACACTTTCCTCTGACGTATACAATCGTAGCCTATAAGAAAATCGTTATGCGCTGAGAGACATCCGTTGATCCACGTGTACATCTTTGAATATACATATATATGCGCAAAGCATCTTGAGGAAAAGGCTAGCACAGAAAAATTGGTCTCATATTTAGTAAGGCAATAAATTTGAAATCTTGACATTGGCGCACATCACTAAGGCAGACGGTATTGCCTGTTTGCTTACTGCATGAAATAGTCGGAATTTATGTTAAAAGTGCTAAAGGCTTAACACATAGTTCTAACTAGTATATAACAGATAAGTAATAAATTGCTTTAACGCATGTCACCACATAATACTTTGAAAGATAAGAGAGGTTGGATTAGGTTAACCAGTCTCTATGTAGGAAGGAAATTGACATTAAATTAATACTGAAGAAAATTAGCGACAAGCCGTAGTAATGAAAATCGCTGTATCTACTTGGGTCATACGGTACTGTGATTTATACCATATCCAAGCTATAGGCCACCTTGAAAGTAGTTGTTGCAGTAACGACTCTCGTACTGGGTTGTGCTATTTCCGATACCGACTCAGCTTCCATCTCGTCATCACTCACGTGGGTCTACGTGATCACACAATTGCTAGGTGAAATCTCGGTGCGGACACCAGCGGAGAAAGATACGTCAGTCAATTCTTCAAGTGACGTGTTATTGTACGAGACCGCCTTGCATACACCAAAGATCTTATCCCAAATTGGCTGCAAAGGTGGGATATCGTCGCATACTATCATCACGAAGGCCTCGGCTCCAGTCCACATTTCAATATCGTAGGCAGACCTTATAAAGTGCTCTTTGGTAAGGTTTTCAACAAGTACATCGTTATATAGTACTTACAAGTGAAATCGGAAAGAGATGTTAAGTCGAGTAGTTAAGAAAGCTTGATAGCACTGAATACGGCACAGCTAGACATAAGATTTGGTCAGCTAATTGGGATTCGTTGTTAGGAAATGGAGACTAACAGCAATCCTAGACCAAGCAATACAGATAGCGCAATCCTTCTCTAACGTGGCAGATTTGACTTGCTAATGATTATTACTGGAAAGAGCTAGGACGACATCGGCTGCAATGTTATGCGCTGTAATAGGGCTCAGTCAGCAAGTACTTTTAGATTAATATATATATATATATATGTAAAGTCTGACTCACTAGGAAGAAGTTACAGTATTCTTATACTGTGAATTTCCAATAACATAATAGATGTCCGAGCGACTACAGCGCTCGTACTAGGTCAAACGATACAAAGGTGAATATAGCTAAGGGAATTAACAATGAAGATCGTCATAATAATCTAATAAAGCATAGCTCGGCCCCAAACCATATAGCTACTTATAAAGCGCAACGCAAGAATAGCTACGGATACTTTCCCTAGTGCAGAGAGAACGATTGCAGCGGGTTACAAGATTCAGCTCCACTTTACTACTTCAAGTTGCTGGTCAAGAGTAAAGTAAACGAGGTATCGCGCACCGCCGTTACTAGCAATGTAGGTAACGATACAGACTGTAGATATAATATTATCTACAGCATATCAAATAGCTCACTTGCGGCAAACAAGACGAGATTTTGTTAACTTAAAAATCTGCAGAGGTGGGACTTTGTCATACAAGTGTAACTAGCATCATCCATCGAAGTCCTCGAATCTTAATATGCGCATAGAGCCTTGGCGTAATAAGGAGGATAGCCAGCAAAGACCAAACCCAGTACGCTGCCTCTAACTACGGGCCTCGATATCCATCAGAGGGATAAGTTGAAGAGGTGTTCGACATTGTACAAATGAGAATGTCGAGGACGAAGCTACCGGGAGCTACTCAGACGTTGATAATCTGGAGAATATCGGGCAGAACAACACCAAAAGATGCAAGAGAAAGACAGGGACAACCAAACTCGTGGAACCGACTACTGATGAGAGCTGGTTAATCGTAGTCCTGGAACTTGTATGAAAGCTTATAACGGACGTTATACGTCTAATATAATTTATACTCCAATCACTTCAAGACTGCTACCCAAGAATGACTAGCCTATCCTTGGGAAATGAAGGCTCGCTAAAGTTCACAAAAGCCACTTCTAATCATTTTGTAATCCTATTCAAGCATATAACTCATTCCTTAAATTTGTTTTTGGGCTAGCTCTGATATTCTCTCATCCTTTTGAGGTGAGCAATTGAGATTTTCTCCAATTGGATCTAAGTCTGAGCAAGGCTTGAGAGGATGAAAGCTTGAGAATCTCAAAAGGTACAAAAAAAGACTCTCTCTGATCAGCCCATCTTACAGCCCCAAACCCCATCATTAACGTTGTGTTACCCCAGATCTGACCATTCCTTGTACTTGTGTGTGGTGTGGTGTCCAACAATCAGCGACAAGAATCAATAGCTCGAGCGGGTAGCAATATGGTTGGTGAATTCAGAAAGCGGGATTTGCAACACTGCCAACAATATTGAATTCAAGTCAACACACCGGTTATGGGGCAAAATTGTGATGAAGACATTCCTCATTTCACAAAAGAATGCGTTTCACTTAGCCAAATTGGAGGCCTTGCATAATTGATTCGTAATATCGCCATGCGTCACGCGGTTTGCGGTACTGCCTGACCTAGCTGGAGGGAGGTCGGAACGGGACGTCATGAGGCAAGACCTGGTGCATTTGTGCAATGACTAAATAAAGCCATATAGCATGATTTGTGGCGAGCAAAATGCTTAAAAAAGCCATCTTGAGCAATGACATGGGAAGTATTCAACCCTTCCTTTCGCTGCGACTGTTACCAACCAAGAGCTCCCTGCGTGCTACATCATTCCTCAATTTATCAGCCACGCAGAGTTTGCAAGTTAGCTGGTCTTTACGCGAGAAACATGGATGCTCTCCTTGAACAAGTTCAAACGCTGGCAGTGCAGGCTGATCATGCCACGCGCCACAAAGTTCTCTCTATGTTGCGCAGTCTCCAATTGAGGCTAGAGACGCCCCATGACACACTCTCGCGATACTCGGGACTGGTAAGCATAGTGTTGCGCGCTGTAAGACTGCGAATTCTTGATCGTGGCATTTGTTAACATTCAAGCTAGCATCTCGAGATTGCAGCTGTCCGGATCGCTGAAGACCTTGGTATTTTCCAAGCACTCTCTGGATCGACAGGGCCGCTTACGACTGCTGAGCTGGCTAGCAAAAATGGCGCATCGCCCTTGCTGCTGTGTAAGTTATCCCTCCTTGTGGTATTGAGCCACCTGACATGTTGAAGAAAGACTAAATAGTTCC
The DNA here is from genome assembly GCA_003019895.1 of Coniella lustricola. Taxonomy (NCBI): domain Eukaryota; kingdom Fungi; phylum Ascomycota; class Sordariomycetes; order Diaporthales; family Schizoparmaceae; genus Coniella; species Coniella lustricola. The sequence goes on along the minus strand of KZ678558.1, from coordinate 45,520 downwards.
TTAGCGCGGATTCTCCGATATCTGGCCTCTGTGGGAACCTACAGGAAACAGGGCCAGATGCCTTTACTGCTAATGCACTGACCAAGACACTTTCGCAACCTGGCTATCGTGGGGGCATCTATCATTTCTTCGATAATTGCGGTCCTGTCTTCCAGGCTTTGCCATCTTTCCTTGCCGAGTCCAAGTACCAGGACGTGACCGACGCCGCCCACACTGCCTTTCAAAAGGCTTTCCCTACTGAGCTGCCAGCGTTTATGTGGTTGCCCACGCAAACCCAGCGATTCGAATTTCTTCAGCAGGTCATGACTGTTCAGGGAGCCGACGGCATCCCGTGGTTTTCGGTCTTTCCATTGGAGAAACAGCTGACTGGATTCGATGGCCAATATGTCCTTATCGATGTCGGCGGCGGCTTTGGCCATCAGTGCGCCGCTCTTTTAGGCACATATCAGCAGCTCAAGGGCAAACTGGTACTGCAGGACCTCCCACCGACCCTGAATAACTTGTCCCCTGGCGTTTCCATCCCGGCAGGAGTCAAAGTGATACCTCATGACTTCTTCCAAGAGCAACCGATCAAAGGGGCGCGCTTCTATTATCAGCGTAACATTCTGCATGATTGGCCGGACGATAAGTGTGTCACCATTCTCAAACAGCTGTCAGCTGCATTCGGTCCAGATTCGCAGATTCTTATTGATGAGATGGTACTCCCAGATGCGGGAGTAGCTTGGGAGGCAGCTACCGTCGATCTTACCATGATGTCGTCCCTGGGTTCGCGCGAGCGGACCTTGCAAGAATGGCACGCATTGTTGGACAAGGCGGGGCTCAAGGCGCTTTATACCTACACCTATATCCATCGCCGCATGGATTCAATTATTCATGTGGCTTTGAAATGAGCGACAATTGCTATCTGGTATGCAAATGCCGAGCACCACACCATGGTTGTAACAAATGATGTCACTTGCAGATAGCAATACTAGGCTCTTATCGAAAACCTTTCTGGGCTGTATTTGTATATTAGCTATTGAATTCGTGAATCTTTCTGTCGCCGATTGAGCTATGTGGTTGCATATACGCATCAAAGTAGCCAAAAGCTATTATGAACGACCTAAAATTTCCTTTCAAAATTTTGTTGACGTGAAAACAAGTCGACACATAGGAACTACAAGAGTGTGCAACTGCGTGTCTGTGATACAAACTTATAGTGTATAAACGCGTAAATTCCATGATGGTCACTTTGCTTCACCACCGCCATCTCTGCCAGGTGAAACCAGTTGCATTTCAATACTGCTCATTGTGTATTATGAATTCTCGTCCAGAAATGGGTTTACCAAGCTGGAAACCTCCTCATGACTCACTAAGCGATCTGCATGGGAGCTCATCATGGCTTCCCAGTCGACACACCGATATGGCACCCGCTTCGTATTCGACATGGGATGAGGCAGACTGCTTTCCCATTTAAAGACAGCCAATACGCTTATGTCTGCGCTACACATCGCAGCGTTCCTCAGCCAGTCTATACAGCCATCATTGTGCACCACATGGTAACGGTGCTCTGAGGCTGTTAAATTCGGAAAGTAATGCTCGCGCCAGCTCCATTATCGCAGCATTTTGACACATCAAAGCTCATAGAATACACCCAAAAACACCAGTTTAGTAGTGCGATTTCAAGATAGGTCTTGAGCCTCAAACTACAATTTACAGCATCAATTTCGAGCTGACAGTACGCTGGCTAACATTCATTGCACAAACATCTCAACAGAAGTGGCATCTACTCTTCACCTTTTGCGGGTCAGTCCCGGCTCCGAAACCAGATACGTTTGTGAGACGAACGCAGTGACGAGAGCATCTGCAGGAACTCTGCATTTGTGTAAATTTGAGGCAGATCCAAATTCTCAGCGATACATTGATAGGGCTGATAGTGACCCGCAAAGTTAGCCAGAAGAAACTTCCTTGCTACAATGTCAAAGTAACGAGTACACGCTTCTAGTCGATAGCCTACGGGTCACCGTCCGAGAAGATCTGGTTAGCGTTCGAGTCCCTGTCTATGCAGGCCCTACGCCAGCGATCGATCTTGCCGATATCACAAAAACAAAAGAGCTGATCGCCCGGATTTTCGAAGCAGACATGAGAACCAGAAGTTAAATACATTTCCAAGCAAGTCAGGAGAAACTTTTACACTTCACGAGATAATTATACCCTGCAGAAGAGTTACGCAATATGGATATGTTCCGGGGCAGGGATGAGATTGTGTTACTCATCGCTCCTGTGGTGTCTTGCGATCAATACCAAATAAAGTACACCAGCAACACGCCAGAATTAGCCCATAGCTTGCTACAGTACCATCCGAACGGGACATTGGAAGATTCTTTGCAATCGAGCGAGAGTGCAGATGACCGTTGGCTCAAATCGGCGCAAGACATTGTGAAGGCTGTCGCTTGCCTCCACGAGCAAGAATCATAGAAGGTAGTGATCAGTGCGACTTGAATAATCATACGAATCGATATCAGCGATATTGGCGGCGTTAGTATTGATGAGTTATCACCAAGTATGTTGCAAACAACTGAGCCGCTTTGAAAAAAAAGCGTGAAAGCTCGGAAAAGGATAATATCTGGGTTTGGGAAAGATGTTCTCTTCGATGACCCTTCCTGTAGCCTTTGCCGCAAGTAGCGGACACGGAAGAACGCTAAGTCATCCTCGAATTTTTCTGTTGATGTTAGACGGACAAAAGGGGTTCATGAAACCTTTCTCTCGGATTATCACTTCAAACACTTGAGCCCTCTCTTCTATAGGCAGTTAATAATACTATACATTGAAGCAAATGCTTGGCACATGCGAAGATACTTCGATTATTCTAAGGGACCAACGCAATCGTAGCCACTCAGGATATTCCAACTATCGGTGACTTCAAGCCACACATATCGTTCCACTTGTCGTTCATTGGCCAATGATATAAGAGTGAATATGCTGGGCAATATTTGAACATTGACGTGCTGATTGAGTCCTGCATTCAAATCGTCTGACCATTTGTTTTGCCAAGTTGGCGCATAGATATAATACCTTCCGCAAAAGTGTCTCATGGCTTTAGACCCTCGAGCCAGGGCGTCTTATGTTGAGGCACATCGTACGCTAATATTAGTTAGCGCCTCGGCATGGGCTTAGGAGTCTCCAACCAATCTCCTCGAGCTTACGGCTTTTGCGGGCTTAGATGGTGTGGAAGGAGAAGTTGAAACCTGACATCGTGAAATGCAGTACGCTCTTTATACATATAAGAGCAGGTACTGATATGAGGCTAATCATCCTTACATCAAATCAAATAGGCTTATGACCTACATATTCAGGTAAATCCCCTTACTGCTGAAGTAAGCTCCTCCATTTGGGTACATCTATTGCTGCTCTAAATTGTAGGCTGCATGTGGCTAGCAAGTACATACCGCATATTCTTATTGTACTGAATCACAGTTACCAGACCGTGGCACTACTGTTCGAAGAGGTCTTTCCTGCTTTGTGTTTCCTTAGCTTTACAAGATACGAGCTGCAGAAACGGCATCGCCGATATTCAATCACTGCCCGAAATACATAAGCAGTCTTGCTCACCTGATTTTAATGACCCGGGAATTCTACCAAGCCGTATGAGGCGCCCTGCGGCAATGTTTAATGGTAGCGCCAAGCGTGAAGGCGTTCTTGGATGCATGAGATATATGTATCTTACTGTGCCTAGCAGTAAGAAAGAATTTGAATAAGGCGGTGTGCTAAGCACAGCGCACTCAAACAACAGATTGAATTACAATTTCAAAAAGTATAAAGAAAGTCGAATGTCTAGGGCTTAGAATCGCCTCAAACACAACTGCGCAGTCTCTACACTCTGAATGCGCATCTATACTTGAATGCGCATCTTCCATCTTCAAATTTCGATAGCGACTTCAAAATGGCTGCTTTGGTTCTCTTCAGCGTTATTGCACTCGCTGCAACTCTTTCATCTGCCACAACTACGTGGAGTGAGAACCTCGTTCTCGCGGATTGCGGTATTGGAAAGGGCGTCAATGGCGGCTCGACCTCGCGTCAGATGATGTATTACTCTGGAGCAGCTTGGGGTAGACCTAATTGGATGGCCGATGTCCCTTGGGATGGCTCATACCCATGGAGGACCAGTGGCGTTGAGCGAACCCTTCCCAATGGCGATCGTTGGTTTGTTTCCATCAATAACAATGCCGGCGATCCAAATCTTGCTGGTTACGCTACACACACCTACGACTCGGTGCGCCTAAATTGTTGGAGCCGGCATATCGACGGCCTCTATACCCTTGACGACGGCAGTAAGCTAATTATCTTTCATCCCCAAAATGTCTGACTAACATAAGCAAGCAATGTGTAGCATGGCCTATATCTGCAACCACGCGAACACCGATCCCCCAAAACCAGTCGACCCTCCAAAACCAGAGACCCCGAAGTTCAGCTATAACGTGAGGGATGAAGCTGTGCAGCTGGTAGGATACAAGTCGCCTGCTGATGTTCTCGACCTTGTCGAATGGACTGGCAATGGCGCCGAATACTGTGCCGATAGAACATATACGATCCTAAGCAGTGCTAAATTTGACGATCCAAAGCTACCGGACTGCACCGTTCGTTTTGCGTGCGGACCTAACAACGCGGAGCTGATGCGTGAGATCGCGAAAGATATCGCCCTACAAGAAAGCGCTTTATGGGCCTATTCGCGGCAAACCCTACCCAACTGCAAAAAAGACGTTGTTTGCCTGAACCCGCAAGCTTGCGTTACAACATGCCATCAGAATAGCGAGTGCACCTGTGGTAATCAGCCTGTTGAGCGACTCATCACAAATGTTCCGGCACATGTTGTTATTGGTAAGTTGTCTACTTCGAATTTTGATGAAACCGCCGCTGATCCCAGAACAGACAAGCTTGGTGATGCTCAAAGCCGCTTCGAATATTGGATCGACTGTCCGGGCCCGCAAAAGGTGAAGAATTGCGGAATGTGCAACGTAGCCAAGACTGGTTCCTGGATTCTAAACTTCGCTACTTTTGGCTTGGCGGGTGTATTAGTCAATGGTGCTTGCGCTATGGATGGATGTTAAAAGGTCTTGTATTTGAGGAAGTTAGCTACTGCCTTAAACCTTAGCCGACTGTTTCTTGATAGAGAAAAATATTATATGAGTGATATCTGGGATGGCACTTATGATCGCGATACCTGCATGTCATATCTCGGCCATTTTTGTGAGCATGCAGAGGATAAAGCCCCGCGGGTAAATAGTCGTGGGTCCAGTGTACGGGGATGTGGGGACTGTGAGTAGTGGGATTTTCTACCCAACGCCTCGAGAAATTAACAGGATGATTAGTTTCTGACGCTTAAAATTGCTGCCAATATCAGTGTGCAGGTACCTCCATGTGCGAGAAATGACCTTCGAACGTATTATCCTCGTCGGAACTCAGGGAAGGACTGCTTTCTCACGTCGCAGGCACAGAGAAAGAAGAGCGCAAGAAGCGCTACACCCACAAAACATCCAATAACATCGGAGAAATTCCGTAATTCCGGGATTTGGCCAAGCCACTCCATTACAGAGCTGATATAAGACAACACATTGCGGCGATAGACAGAATGCATTCTACCAACTTTATTTTTGGCAATTTGGTTCTGAATGGGAGCGAGCAGTACTCCGTTTTTATATTTCTTGATTTCAGTCTTAGGAAGATTAATAAAATAATGACGCAAAGTCCGCTAAGAGGGTGATGCTAATACATAATTTATTTCAGAGACATCATTTGTAGATATTTAAATTGCCAAAAGCTTGATGTGCAGAATCACTAACGCTATATAAGAGATGGAGTGCATACCCAGGAAGTACTGAATCTATATTTTAGTGGAAACCAACAGCTTATAACGATCCCTATATATGTAAGTCTACGGTTTATATGTAAACTAATATTTTTCTACATTACTATCTAGCAATATAGTTAAAGAAGTAGTGGGGAGAGGGGATAATAACGAACAATTTTTGAAGTGTAATGACTTCAATAGTAATTGACAAGGTACTTTGGGAAGCCTCACAGCCCAGAATCCATGGATAGCTCTCTTTTAAAAAGAATTCTTCTAGGTTGATAATAGCAGATTGGAGAACAAAACTGACTAAGTATAGATGTTGATTGATAATTTGGTATCGGGAATCGAAGTATGATCTATAGCGTCGAGACCGGTCACTTATTCTTAAAAACCATAACAGACAAACGATATAGGATATCCGCGCAAAAACACCAATGGTTTCGCCTGAGAGTGAGTTGAAAAAGAAGTGATAGTAAGCAGATAAGCACTTCCGTACCACATGTAGTCTTGAAGCCTTCCGATAATATAATCGGCAAGGTAATATTCATTAAACCGGGTATCAAGTGCTATAAGGAATGCACCACAGAAAAGCACGCAAAAGTAATGTGAAGTTACAGCCTATTAGGTAGCTGGACGAACCTAGTTATAGACTGTCTCCGTCTCTCCGTCCAGTCTCTGCCATATACACAGAATGTGCAGTGAAGGATTTTAGGGATCAGACTGAGATATTGGCGAGCAACTCCAGTGGCCCTAAAGATAGTTTAAGGAACTGCACTCGATAATAGAAGGATTTAAGGAATGAAGCGATTGAATTTTATTTCAATATTCTTCTTTCTAATCTTTCGTTGCAAATCTGAATGCTATTTCATATCACGGGGTGACCCGTCTTGAATGCCCGTGATATTTAAAATTATATAATAATATACGAATAACTTGAAGTGCTTTCAAATAGTTTATACTAAAAACAGCGATCTGAGATTATTTAGCAACATTTTCTTCAGTTCTCCTTTAATTTCCAACCATATTTGGGGACTGAAAGTACTGACTATCAGCTGTTCTTAAGAAGGCAAATAGCCAGCAATGAACATATTTATACACATATACATCCTAGGCCCCAAATGCTCCAGTGGACAGTAGTTCAAATTAATTGCCAGGTTTGGAGACATGGGATAGATGCTTTAGCCTAAGAGCTCTTGAACCAACTGTTATCGAGGATATTGGTTGTTGTGGCTCTCAAAGATGGTTCCATTTTGAGCAATCTTGAGATCAATTCACCAATCTGTGCAATATCGTTTGCGGTAAGCTCTGAACTCTTATCTTGTTCGAAGTAGACTTCATTCAACCAGTCTTTGACACTCAATGGTTGATCTCTCTCATTCGACAAGTCCTGTGACATGAATTGACATTGCTTTCGCCAGCGTGGTGGTAGCCCGTTTAAATCGAAGGCCATCATTTGTTGAATTAGGATCGGCGGTGTTAACATGGATGTTATCGAAAGGAGGTTGGCCAGACATTAGCTCGAATAACTAAATGTTTTGATGAGCGTTATAAATCACTGCAGAAGTTTAACTTGAGAGTCGTACTAAGCACCCGACACCCCACAGGTCTACCCGTCGGTCGAGCGAGGCACCAAAGATAACCTCTGGAGCGCGCACAGCAAGCGGAGTGTGTAGTACGGCTGGGGGATTGTTCTCGAAGAATCCCTCCCCGAAGTCAATCAGTTTTGCAGATGGACGAGCATCAAGTATGTCTCTTTGTCGCATTCTCGCTGGTCGGACAATGTGACAAGGAACACTGTTCCCAAGATGCGTTCCATCCATTCTGCTCACGGTGCCGATTTGAGGCTTTCCAAGTCTCTTGAACAAAGTATCTTCGTTCCACATTTCCATTCCTGGTATTTCCAGCGCTAGATTTCCAGTGTGCACATCTGCAAGAAGAGTCAGTACCTTGTCTGAAAAGGCTCGAGACATATCGGTCCAGGCCTACCACCATGAGCTATACCGTGATGTGCAAGGAAGTCAAGTCCTTGCAAAGCTTGTAAAGCAAAGGTTTTTGCAAGGGCAGCTGGTAGTCTGTTATCTTGGCAGTATGAATCGACATTCTGCCACATTGGGGCCCAATAATTCTAGAACAAGACAATTGTGTGTTCCATTCGGGCCGGTCAAGGTAAATTGGTCCAGCATCTGGTTGACGTAGAATCGGCCCGGGTGATCGCTTGGAAGGGAAGATATTGCCCGAAGGACTTCATTCTCACGGCAATCCTCTGCTGATGAAACGGAAATCTTAACAGCGACGTGCAGTTTTGTCCTGCAAGAGCATTAGTTTCTTTCAGGATTTGGTACTGATCTGGTATTGCAGGACGGACACCTTGTCTTTTGCAGCCCATGTCGTCGAATAACCGCCCCAGCCAAGCTTGTGAAGGATCTTGTATCGACCATTGTGCAAGATGTCGCCCAGAGCAATCGGATGGTAGCCACCTAACTGGTATCGATGCAGAGGCTCGGCATCAATATCGCATCGGTACATCTGTGCAGTCATGGAAGAGCTGTGCCAACGAGAATAAAGACGATACAAACCGTTGTGTCGACAAAGCGCAGTGGATCGCAGTGTTGAAAAGTATGTGGAGGAAGAGCGTGTAGCGTGGAGGTAGAATGTCAACTGCATGCTGTCTGGTTATTGTCTGGTTCAAGTTCAGTAAAAATGGCTGAAGCTGAAAGGTGATAACATGGCGCCTGCAAGTTACGTAATCAAGCCGCCCCAAGCCAAGATTACCAGGATGATATGGTGCGCGATCACGATGACTGGCACTTTGTAATTTTGGTAGGGTTCGTCAAAGAAATACACCCATAGTTAAATATATGTAGAAGTGAGTAACGTAATTACTTTGATAGATAAATATCCTTGCTAGTAAACTCTATAGAAACCAACCCTGTCTTTTGGACCTACGTACAATAATACGACCTATTTTCCCAAGGTATCTCTTCTTATATAAGGTTTGCACTGAAAAGTAGGTACTTTTTGTAAGAACCCATATACTACCGAGGTATCTGAAATCGCTGAAACGGGCTTTCCTAAGCGTACGGAGTAGGTTACGAAATAGATAAAAGTGGGAATTTTTGCATAAAAAAAAGTCCTAGTCGTCGTAATCGCGCACTATAAAAGACCGAACATGACCAAAAGGCTGGGTAATTGTCACGCGCGAGGTATTGAGTAATATGTCATTGCATTTGAACTCAATAGGTTACGTTCGTCTGCTCTGTTTAACAGCCCCAAACTCGTACAGTAGCAAGTCGAGGCTCCATGGTTGGTTATTGGAAAGTATACCTCAGTTTACAAAGCACTGCGATCGGCGCCCACACTCCTGATATTTCCAGGCTCTGCTCAAGAGGAATCACCTTTGCATCCGCTCGACTGTTTTTGTCACTTAGACTTCTGTGCTACCCACCATATATCCATATAGTCGCAATAAAGTGTAATAAGTTCTCGAACACCCAGTACTATGCTGATTTTTGATATGCCTAGCTTAACAGTGACCCTTCTTGACAACACTGAGTTGATTAGTTGGCAGTCTGTGCATAGAAAACTATTGCGAAGTACCCAAAATGTTAAATGCAAGGGTTCGTTCGCATTACTGATAGCGGTGCGAATCCTATGTACTGTTATGCTGATATGTCTCTCTAGGTCAACTACCTATTATGAGCTCTGACATTCAGTTGGATTGCATAACGATATTCTCTCTAAGTATGCAGTTTCTCTTTTGGATCCATGAAATTTTCAATTGAGGCCAGCCACGAATGACTTTGAATACCAGTCGCTGGGATCTATCTGGTCCAATGCTTTTACTATGCAAAGTATTGGCCGGCCGTTCTTTCTGATCGTGGGGGAGCGATATTTGGAACTTGTTGAGCAGTTGCTCTATGAAAATTCTGGCCAATACCGCAGCGAAAAACCGTCCGGGGCACGCAAAGGTACTATGGCCAAAGGCCAGGCTCTCGGAGCCGGTACTGATTAACTGGTGGCGATTAACCTGCCTTGGGGAAGACACTAATTTCTTATAGAACCTGAAGCCTTCAAATTTATTAGCGTTTGGATAGATCGCCGGATCCCTCGCGACTGAGCTTGTGGCTATAGTGATAAACGAATTGGCTGGCACTATAGTGCTGTTCCGGAGGTGTAGGTCTTGTATGACCTTGCGGTTGCCAGCTGTATTCTTCGATACCATTACGCAATTCCTCTTGAAGCAGCTTTACGCATTCGGGCATTGCATAGAAATCGAATACTGCGTGCGTTACAGTCATGAAACTAGTATTTACACTCTCCAAGGTTAGAAATAGCATCTTCAGAGTCAATGCCTCTGGGTTTTGGTCCAAGCTCTTGACCTGATCTGACATCCACCGTGCTATATCCAAAGATTTGTTATGCGTTTTTCCGATACGGGCCGTAAATACTGGGATGGGAAGCTTCCTGGCCTTTTGTACACGGGCTTGTAGGCGCTTCACACTATGCAACTATGGATAGGCAAGCGGCCGAACGAATGATGGGCATGGACGTAGTGGCATTGAGATGCTTATGACTTCCATTGAAGACCATTTCGCTGTTGCGAGCTACTCTTCATTTCGGCCAGCTGGCAGACCGACTATGACGCGTGATGCAATGCATGGAACTATACTAAGGACTGTACCGTAGCCGTTGAGTGGAGGGGATTCTCTCGTCGAGGTCCTGGGAATTTGCCGAGAGATCCGATAGCTGGCTGCTTCTTGTATAGGTGCTTTGGAGCGGACTTTTCGGGTTCGGAGTTACAGAGTGATGACCCAACGACTATCGAAATAAGTCTGAATAAAGGCTGATAATGAAGCTGTTTAATCGGATTTGGTATGCCTAAAGACACTTCGTAACCGTCAGAACTATCTCTGGCTAATGGATAATATAGCGCTTAGTTCTAAGGTCGATGTGGACGATACTGCCTAGGGTATAATACCTCTTAATATGATGGGAAGTGGTGCTAGTACAGAGAATATAGTCAAGTATTTCGAGGATGGCAACTATCTTGAAACCTACCCGGGGAGATAAATTCGAGCTTTAGTGCTAATTGCAACGCGCTTCTCGCCTTACTGTACTAAGGTGATGTAATACGCTATTCTGCGTAGATACTGAATGCTCTGCACTTTCTTTGTAACTATTAGTGGGTTCCCGATGCTGACGTTAAGGACAAATGGGTAAGCTATTAGATATTGATACTGGGTTATGGTGGTGATGACGATGTGTTATCTGTACTCTTCAGACCACTATTGTGAGCACGTAGACTTGATATATTTCCACGAAAGAATATGGAAAAGGACAAATATTTCGATATTATCCTATTCACCTGGACTAGCTGTAACAATCGCTCGCGCATATTTGCTTCGACAACCTTCCTGTACGAGATGATGGTTATCTCGTTCTTGAATTATTGAGCTGACGAGTTTACGGAATCGGTGGTGGGGCCTGCGTTCGAAGCAACCCCAGTGGCCTTTGCTAACTTATCGATGAGTTAATTATCGGTAAAGAGGTTTATAAAGCTATATTATCCTATGAAAACAATGGGCGAAACAATTGTGACTCGAGTTCCGATGTGTCCAGTAATAACCAGCTTAAAGTATATTCTGAATTGAGCAGATTAAGATGCTAGCATATATGCTTATCCAGAATCAATATGAAGACATTCGTGAAATTTCTTTTTTTTTTTACGTGCTCAGGCATTTCTCTGATCGAAAAGCCCAGCTCGTTGAGCCTTGCTGTGCTTACTAAAGAGCTGTAAACCACGTTGAGCCTTGCTGTGCTTACTAAAGAGCTGTAAACCACAATATGAGAATAATAATAATAACAATAATTGTTGGTTCGGCTTTGTACGTATACGTAACTCTTTCGTGCAATATGCGGTGTTGTATTTTTCTTGTTGTCTACTCTAAGTTCTAGCTAGGGATAGAACCGTACGCGACGGTTCTATAGCTATCGCTTCTATCTGGAATGGAGTTCTGGTTGGAACTCCCTTCCTGACTAAGCGGTGCTTACGTACGATCACAACCAGCGTTGTACTCAATGTTCCAACAATAATAATGATTATAATACCCCTCAAAGGCGCCCAAGCTCTTAATTCGTATGTCTTGAGACTACATGTGGTTCAATGTCTTAAAAATCTATAATTATACTGCTATTGTGATACCACCATAGAGGAAATAAGTGACTAAGTTAGGGAAGCGTTCTCTCGAAGCCACCAACAAGTCTGTTGGTGGTATCGACGTCGTAAAAGACGAATGGTTCCGTGATATACTGGATGTACTCCTTGTAGAGATCTTGGACGTGAGACGAGTTTTGATGTGCGCGATACGCAGCTTCACTGGCGAATCTAATCCACATTGTCCGGTCAGTAAATACGTATTTCCCAATGGGAAGCCCTTGAGGCTCCAGGCTTGGACAAATTGTGTGGGTACATGGATACCTTTCAAGAAAGATCTAAACTGATACTTACTGCTCTATATAGACGAACTGTTCTTTTCCATTGACCTTGTACCATTTGTAAATCTGGGCAGCCGGCTCCAATTGTTGAGTTGCTGCTGAGACCTTGGTGAAGAACTCGACCACCTTGTTCAGAGTATCAGAGATTAGCTCCATGCGAATAGTCAAAGGAAGTCACAGATATTATTCAAGCATTGCGCTCACCTTGTCGACGTTTTCTGGTAGGACGTCCAAAGTTGAGACAGAGTAGTAAGTCTCGTTGCTGACCATGGCTGCGGCAATTACTGTAAACAGAAATGCAGCGGAGAAGAAGTTAAGTATTGCGGGTGTCGAAAGAATTACACGAATTGTCAAATTAGGAAAGATTCGAGCTACGTTTGGCCGGGACATAACACTTAATACCTTCTCTGGTAGAGTGGTGTGACAGTGGGAGCCAGAGGTACCTCATACCTTCTTAAAGTGGAGCGCCTGCAGCCCCTGGGTATCTTGACGACATGTTGGCGCCGGAGTACAGTCACCATGTTAGATTGCTCCATCACATTTGACTGGAATGATGGATTACAAAAAACATGCAATTGGCACAATGCGGCCCATGTTGGCTGCGGCTCAGAGGAGACCTTCAGGCAGCGCCAAAAAGGATGATCCAGACTTCTGAAAACAGTTAGTAATTAGGCTCCGGCTGACCTTTCCCCAGTGCAGTACCGCAGGGTAACTCATGCAGTTGGCTGGACCTCGAAATCAATAGTTTGATGCTTAAGGCAGAAACGAAATACTTAAGTCTCACGTCAGCGAGTACGTTACACAACAGTCACAATTGCTGGCCTTTAGGTCGTTGAAGGCAAGTTTTGAATTTGCTCTGTTAAGAGACTCTGGCAGCAAGATAATTCCCACACTCTGGCCTCTCTTTGTGCTGCAGAATGTCAATGTCGAAGTGATTATTTTCGCAAAGAAATCTGGGAGAGGCTGGCCTAATACAGGTTCGGGTTAGGGTTAAGACAGAAGAGATAAAAAGGTACCTACGCACCAGGGGCTAGATTAGATCCAGTACTGGCATATTCGCACGCCACCAAGATTCAAGAATATATCAATAATGTGTATTCACAGGCTCATATAACAAAATACTCAAGTGTTCTATCAAGCGCAGAATCAGGATACCTGCGAGGTTAATTTATACACGCCCAATCCATCACAATATAAGCTTCCTTCAGTATATGTAATGATCCTTGCCTGTATCCCTGATACTGGAAGTCTCTGTAAATTATATATTAGCAGATAAAGGAGGTATTACCTTTAGTTTACGTACTAAATAATATTAAGTACGTTTTATTATCTATACCGATTATCGATATAATAGATTCAGAGGGATTACCCCATCTATTCTTAAAGAGATTTACTTATTTTAAGAACGATGCTTAGATTTATAACTAAAGACTATAAAGAAACTATCTGAATTAGGGTACTAAACTCCTATACTTATATCCTTCCGTATTCCTATAGCTTTTTTAGATTATTTTATAATCCAGATAATTCGATTTACTTGGATTATTTTATAATCCAAATAATCTATTCTTAATTAGTTCGTTGTATTATATTATGCTTGGTCCGTGCGTATCCTTATATAAGAAATCCTGTGGGTCCGTTGAGGTTCCGATCTTATGCTATATTGCGTTGGCCTGTTCCTGTGACCTGCAAGGTCGTGGGTTATAACAGTGTTCTTCTTAGATGATATTGCCCCTTCTTTGATCAACGCTGTGTAATAATCCTTGCCTGTATCCCTGATACTGGAAGTCTCTATGAATTATATATTAGCAGATAAAGGAGGTATTACCTTTAGTTTATATGCTGAATAATATCAAGTACGTTTGCTATCTATACCGATTATCGATATAATAGATCAAGAGGGATTACCCTATCTATTCTTAAAGAGATTTACTTATCTTAAGAACGATACTTAGATTTATAACTAAAAACTATAAGGGAACTATCTAAATTAAAGTGCTAAACTCCTGTCCTTATATCCTCCCGTTGTTCCTATAGCTAATCCTGGATCACCTGGATATATTTATATCCAATATATCTATAAATCGTTTAGATATGTGTTATAACCCACGACCTTGCAGGTCACAGGAACAGGCCAACGCAATATGGCATAAGATCGGAACCTTAACGGACCGACAGGATTTCTTATATAAGGATATATACGGGCTAAGTATAATATAATATAACAGGCTAATTAGGAATAGATTATTAGGGTTATAAAATAATCCAAGTAAGCCGGATTATTAGGATCGCAAGATAATCCAGAAGAGCTATAGGAATAACAGAAGGATATAAGGATAGGAGTTTAGCACTTTAATTTAGATAGTTTCCTTATAGTCTTTAGTTATAAATTTAAGTATCGTTCTTAAGATAAGTAAATCTCTTTAAGAATAGATAGGGTAATCCCTCTTAATCTATTATATCGATAATCGGTATAGATAGTAAAACGTACTTAATATTATTCAGTATATAAACTAAAGGTAATACCTCCTTTATCTGCTAATATATAATTTATAGAGACTTCCAGTATTAGGGATATAGGTAAGGATTATTATATTTTTACAACTCTTATTCAGAACAGTCTACGTATACCCTTTAAGCAATACCAAGTATAGATATATGTAATGATCCTTGCCTGTATCCCTGATACTGGAAGTCTCTGTGAGTTGTATGTTAGCAGATAAAGGAGGTATTACCTTTAGTTCATATACTGAATAATATCAAGTACGCTTACTATCTTATATCGATTGTCGATGCAATAGATTAAGAGGGATTACCCTATCTATTCTTAAAGAGATTTACTTATCTTAAGAACGATGCTTAGATTTACAACTAAAGACTATAAGGAAACTATCTAAATAAAAGTGCTGAACTCCTGTCCTTATATCCTTCCGTTGTTCCTATGGCTGATCTTGGATCACCTGGATATGTTTATATCTAATATATCCATGGATCGTTTGGATATATTACGATCCAATATATCCATGGATCGTTTGGATATATTACGATCCAATATATCCACCCTAATTGGTCCATGAGATTATGTTATACCTGGTCCGTGCGCAACCTTATATAAGAAATCCTGTCGGTCCGTTGAGGTTCCGATCTCATGCCATGTTGCGTTGGCCTGTTCCTGTGACCTGCAAGGTCGTGGGTCATAACAATATAGCTCCTTAGACTCCTACTTTATCCGCCCCAGCTCGGCGTAAGCTTACAGCAGAATAAGTTATTTAAGAACTTTGCAATTTCCAGCAGTATATTACTTAGATAGAAGTATAGATCGAGCAATAGAATATAACTATTATAACCTAAGAATAGTAAATTACGGCTTTAGAAGAATAGCTTACCGACTAGTAATAGCAGCTTATAACTTAGGTACTATAGCTTATATAGTATAATAACGACGGTAGTACTATAATTACTAATATTTACTACTATAACTCTAACGGCTATAAAATAGATAAACCCGCTATATACGACGGTAACTAGAAGATACTTTAGGGGTTCCTTACCTACTATAAGGCGTACTTTCTATATAATTAAAACCAGTTTAATACGGAAGCCGATAAGGTAATCTTAGCCGGAATACGTTTTAAGAAAGAAGCTCTTAATTAATACGAACCTTCGCTTTATAACTACCTAAAGTAACTTAATAACCCTAGAGAACGTAAGCAGGCTATTAAAGATAAATTTAGTTTATTCGTAGGATTTAAGCGGATCCTTAAGGAGATATTTAGGGACCCTAATAAAGAACGAACTATCGTATAATAATATATAGAGCTTAAATAGATAAAGTTAGCTTTAGCCTATACGGTTAAGTTTAAGCAGCTTTTAGTATAACTACTATAGGAAGATATTAGTCTTATAGAATATTATTATAAAGGATTAAAGGATAAAGTTAAGGACGAGATCTTTAAGCAGGATTAGCCGGAAAGCTTAACGATATTTACTAATAACGCTATCCGTATCGATAACCGCCTCTATAAACGGCGAATAGAGAAGAATAAGAAAGGAGGAAGCTATACTACCTAGCGAGTAATAGCTAATACCGCTAGAAGGATTTAAGTACCCTAGTATACTAATTATAGGTTAATAGCGCTTAGCGGTAGTATATATATAGGCCCGATAGAGCTAGATGCTGCTAATCGGAAGCCTATAAGTAAGGAGTACTTTAACTATAGTAAGAAGGGCTACTTCGTACGAGAATATCGTTAGCCTAAGAAAGAACGATAATTCTAATTAGTACCCCTAGGACGATAGGCTAGTAAAGCCTTACGATAACTTAATATAATAGTAAGAAAGGATATTTCTACTCCTAGCTAGGATAACCTTCGAGAGTAAGCATCGGACGATATTCCTTACGGACTCCTTTATTAGATATTCTATTATTAGGATAATTATATAATATATCTCTCGGTAAAAGAGGGCTTAGGATAGTATTCCTAAAAACCTAGAAATAAGAAAGATTAGGATAATATTTCAGAATATTCCTCGGAACTAGATATTCTCCTAGTATAACCTCTTACTAAAGAGTAAGTAATTATCGTAGGAGAATACCTAGAATTTAGAGACGATAGTATATAAGCGTCGACTATAGGATAAGATACCCCTATAGATACTACCTTAGAGGCAGGTATAGAAGACGCCTCGGACCGATAGAACGCTAAATTTATTATCGAAGGAATAACCCTCCGAGATATTTTTAGAAGCGTTATAGTCTACGATTATATAGTAATATAAGGCGAAGATCTACGAATTAATATACTTTATAAATAGTACTATTAATTAGTATAGCTTTTATATATTTACTTTAACTATAGAATATACTTTAGCCTTAAAGCTTAGAACGAATAGTTTCTAGTTCGACGATT